>PVJH01045346.1:0-12460 GCA_004026705.1 Nesogale talazaci
GGGGGGGGGTGGGGGGGGGCGCGGGAGAGCCCTCCAGATGAAATAGAATGAATAAGTGTTCTTTGGCAAGAAATCCTTTAAAAAATCAAGCCTGCTGCCATCAAGTCGATCCAGGCCCCTAAAACAAGCTCGGAACAGCCCCACAGAGCCCCCAAGGCTGCAGTTCACAGAAGGCAGCCACATCTTTCTCCCGGAGCAGCTGGTGGGTGAGACCCCCGATCAGTCACTTCGATGCACGGCCAAGCGCTTCAGCCCCCCCCCCCCCACCAGGGGTGCCCTCAGGAATGCCCAGATCAGCGAGAACAGACTGTTGGGGGGTCGTCCTTTCCCTCCGGAACGCCCCCGCCTCACTGTTCTCTGTTCTCTTCCCCCAGACGCGCATGCAGAGTCTGCATCCGGATCCCAAGGCCCAGTACACCAGCGTGTACGGCGCGCTCAAGAAGATCGCGCGCACCGAAGGCTTCTGGCGGCCGCTGCGGGGCATCAACGTGATGGTGATGGGCGCGGGCCCCGCCCACGCCATGTACTTTGCCTGCTATGAGAACGTCAAAAGGACTTTGAATGATGTTTTCCACCACCGCGGAAACAGCCACCTAGCCAACGGTACTTTGAAAGCCCTTGTCTGGAGTTAGGAAACTCTCCTCTTCGACAGACCCCCTGCCCCGGGGGCGCTCTCTGCTGTGGCCCCGCCGCCTATCGCCTGCCTCGTCTTCAGCTTGCTCGTGAATAAAGAACTCTAGCTTGGGGTGCGCGCGCCCATGTGCCCGTGCCCGCCACCCATACACGCTTTTTTTTTTCCCCCCTCCACCCTCTATCTCCCTCCTTCATTTTCCGAAGCCAGGGGAAATTGGCGACAGAGGGGGTTTCTGATCTTTTTTTTTTTTTTAATGTTGTGTGGGTTTTTTTTTTTCCCTCTTCTTTTTAAAAAACACTCAAACGCAATTAATGATCAGACATTAGAAAACCAAAAGCCTGAATAGACACAACACTTTTGAATGCTGGATTCAGGAAAAAAAAAAAAAGTTATGTGGACAACTTCTTTGAGACTATTTAAAAACTGGTCCAACAGGTCTCTACGACGTCAAGATGTAACTAACTTTAAAAGGTCAAGAAGTTTTATGGCTGACAAAGGATTTGCTCCAGCACGGACGACCTTTCTCACTATAAGCTTTTAGGGGCTGGGGGAGTTTTAGCCCCCCTGCTCCCATCCCTCCGTGTGTCTGGGCTCGGCAGCACGGGCTGAAATAGTTGTGTTCTCTTGGGTGGGGGGTCGGGGGGAGGGCCTGGCAGCCGGCGGATGGGGGTTGTGAGTTCTGTGCTCCTGCTCTGGCATAAGGCACGCTTTACTGGGTCAGGCAGAGTGGTGATTCTTGCCTCCTGGGTGGGTCTGGCTTTTGTTGCTTGGTGTCTGGGTATAGAATGGGGGGTTGGGGGGTGTCTGCATAGCAGCAGAAGTGACCGAGAAGCGAGTCATGATGTGGCCAGCAGCAGTCGAGAGAACCCAAAGCAAGTCCCTCCCATCAGCCAATCTTGCTAACGATCAATGCACTCGGCTGGTGTGCGGACATGCCTCAGGCCCATCATTGACGTGCAGTGAGGTGGTCACTACCAGCCATTCTCAGTGTCCCCAAGTTTCATGTCCTGTCGCCAGGGTGGGGGTAGGGTGGGGACGGCCTTATGTAATAGCTGAGCTCCTTGGACACCGCACTCCTTGTGTGGGGTTGACAGGGAGCCCGTTCCCCTGTCCCGGCAGCTCTTGGCTCTGCCCTCTGCCTGGGGGAAAAGGTAAGAGTGTATGGCTGGTCGGGACGTGTGTTCCGGAAGCGTTTTCCTCCTGCTCCTCACGATGCTGTCAGGGGTCACTTGTTGGTGGTCCTTTGAGTCACGTGGCAGCGCCACCACAGAGGAGGGAGACCCAGAGCCCAAAGTAAGGTCCCAGGCCTGCCTCGGGCTCCTAAAGGCCCCTGGCCCTGGACGCCAGGCCAGAGGAGATGCCCAGATAGGAGCGCCATCTCCCCAGGCACGTCCCCTTGTGGCACCCCTTTCTCTGCAAGTCTGCCTCTCCTAGTCTTGACTGCAGAGAGGAGGAGGAGGGGCACACAAGATTCCAAGGAGAGAGAACGCATCTGTGTTCACGCCCCCCATTTCGGTTTCAGGCTCTCGTTAATTATCGTAGTAGAGTCAACATTGACCTGGGCGGAGTCAGTAGCCAGCTTCAGCTTCTTAGAAAGCCAAGTCCAAGGTTCCGTCGTGGCTTTAAGTTCCGGGAACTTCCTGGGCCCGTCCGATACCAGAGGGTAATTTTATGGAGTTTGTTTTGCAGGGATAGCTGGGAGTATGGCCACCCTGCTCCACGATGCGGTAATGAATCCAGCAGAAGGTAATGTTTCATGGTCCCAGGGAGGGGCAGTAGGGGATATGCAAAGGGGCAGGGCTGAAGGTGATGGGGAGGGGGCACGTGACCCCGTGAACGGAAGCAGATTTGTTGGCTGTGCTATTACAGGCCTCGAGAAGGAACATGAGCCAGCCCAGCTTTATGCGGTGGCCCGACGGGAATCGGCCTGCACACACTCCTCTGGGCAGGCAACGTCCACATCACATGGGAGCTTGCTCAAGACACATTCTTAGGCCCAGACCCAGAATATCTCCAAGGGGAGGTGGGGGGGACGCGGACCACACACGTCCTGCTGGCCCTCACCACCCTTCCACCAACCCACTTTAGGAGGAACACCATCAGAAGCCACTGTGAGGACTTAGGTCTCATGCAGCTTATTATTTTTGGGGAAAATGTTGAGAATGTACACACCAGAATAGTGTTTGATTCAACACCCTCCAAAGACAAACCCCCAAATGGGGGTGGGGGAGTGGGGAATGGGGATGGAATCCTTATGGTGAAAAATTCAAGCACACACTGGTGTTGTGAACATATCCCATGAATCCCGCTTCGAAAATGAACAATCACACTGTTTAACTTTGGTCATCTCTCCTCATGTAATTAGTTATATCACCTTTCTTTCTGAAAAAATCAAAATAAAAACAGAGACATTCCGAACTAATGATAAAGCTAAAGCCAGCGGTGAGGACTGGAGTGAGGCATCGGCACCGGCTTTGCCCGACATGCCCTTAGGGGACCTGGGGCTGAACTGGGGGCATCTTGTGAGCTGGCCCTGGGCGAGTTGTAAGCTGGGTGGTTTTTCTGTAGCTGATACTGGTTTTTCACGCAGATGTGGAGCTCTGTCCCCCTTTCCCCTCCATCTGAAGATTCCTTTTTCGTAAGGAACAATTGGAGATAAAGCTATCAACAGTTTCCGCATTTTAGTTTTTTTGGGGGGGCATCACTGCCCTCTGGTGGTGGAAGTAGGAGGCCCAGTCTTTGCTCCTGTGGAACTGGAATTGAACCTCCATCCCAGTGGGCCGCAGTCCCGCGCACAGCCACTACGACACTGGGGCTCAGTCCAGTTTCAGCGTTTTAAGCCTCAGTCCAGTTTCAGCATTTTAAGCCTGTGGTTTCAGAGAGCCATTCTCTTAGTCTTTTGAAAATGTGTTTGCTTGCAGCTGACCCCCATGTCCAAGCAGTCCCAGGACGGGCACCGACATTCAGGGATGGCTCAAGGGGCACTGGGGGAGGCGGAGCCCACCCCTCTGTGGGGTGGGAGGTGTCCCGGGGGATGTAGGCGCAGAAAGGGCCTCTTTTCACTTTGATTCTCTTACCGTGAGCAGAGGGAGAGATCCTTCATTTAGAAAGTTGAGTGCTCGAAAGTTGAGTGCTCCCATAGCCGTGTTCGATTTTATCTCCCCACCTGTCTTCCGGTTAAAGAGGCAGGACAGGTTGATAGACCTGTCCTTGTCGGGCTTTGTGTCCAGGAAAATTTATCTTTAAGAAATTAACCCGTTAGGAGGTCTTTCTGAGGTCGGCAGCGTTTTGAAACCCCCTCAAGGGAATAGTTCAGTGGAACTCTTAAAAGCTCCAAAAAAGTACACTTTATATCATTTGGTCTTTAAGAAAACAAAGAAGAAGAAGAAGAAGCCATTTGTACTGGGCGAGCGACCAGATAACCCACGGATTTTGTTACGTTCTTTTAAAAGGATTAAAGCTGAGGCACCCATAAGGCTCCCCCCCCTCTGGTCTGTCATTGTGAAATTGACTCCCCATTTCTTTAAGAGTAAAGAAGGTGACATGGTATCCATTCCTTTGTCCGTCTGAAGGGACCAAGAAAGCCTTAGACCCAAGAGAACACCCTAATACCTGCTTGGTCCTCCAAGCCGCCAGTGGCTTTCATATTAACAAGATCCACGTCTCCGTTGGAGTTTTTCTGAGCTTCTTCCTGGGCAAACCTAGTTCTAATGTCTTCCCGTGACACAGAAACTAAAAAGCACAGAGGCACAACGCACGCACAGTAAAGGGGCACGCGGACCGTAGACCCGGAAGAGGACAGAGGCACAGGCCACAGGCTACCTGTGGATCTGACAGGCCCGGTCAGCTAATCCAGCCCAAAGTGGCTGCCAGGTTTGTGGGCCCCCTGACACACGGTGCCAGCAGGGGAGACTTGGTGAGAGAACCAACTTCCTGGCCGAATTCTCAAGATGCATTTTTTTTTTTAAATCATTTTATCGGGGGCTCATACAACTCTTATCACGATCAATGCATTCATCCATTGTAGGCAGACCACATTTGCACATTTTTTGCCATCACCATTCTCGAAACATCCTCCTCCTACTGAGGCCCCTGCGTTTTCAGATGGGGTCTTGTGGCGTGGTTTCTCATGCTGTGTGTGAGGTGTGTGTGTGTGTGTGGTGTGTGTGTGTGTGTGTGTGTGTGTGTGTGTGTGTGTGTTTGCATGTGTGTGCACGCTAGCTCCTGGGAATTGTTACCAGCGTGTCTAACTTGTTGTTTCTCTTTATGGTTTGGCTTCTCAATTCACCCCTGACCCGGGGTGGGGCCAAACCCAACCATCTGACCCCCTGCCGCCTGCCCGACCGGACCACAGTGGTGAAGCAGCGCATGCAGATGTACAACTCGCCGCACCGGTCCGCCCTCAGCTGCATCCGGACCGTGTGGAGGACCGAGGGGTTGGAGGCCTTCTACCGGAGCTACACCACGCAGCTGACCATGAACATCCCCTTCCAGGCCATCCACTTCATCACCTACGAATTCCTGCAGGAGCAGGTCAACCCTCACCGGGGGTACAACCCGCAGTCGCACATCATCTCGGGCGGACTGGCCGGGGCCATTGCCGCGGCCGCCACCACCCCTCTGGACGTCTGCAAGACCCTCCTCAACACGCAGGAGCATGTGGCTCTCTCCCTGGCCAACATCAGCGGGCGCCTGTCGGGCATGGCCAATGCCTTCCGGACGGTGTACCAGCTCAACGGCTTGCCCGGCTACTTCAAAGGCGTGCAGGCGCGCGTCATCTACCAGATGCCATCGACGGCCATCTCTTGGTCCGTCTATGAGTTTTTCAAGTACTTCCTCACAAAGCACAACCTGGAGACTCGAACGCCCTACTAAAGGAACAGACACCAGGAAGTGATTCCAGAATCCTTTCTTTGTAAAAAGGCTTTCCCGGCCTGCTCCCATTCTCTGGGCCTCCTACCAATGGGTTTTCACAGGGTGTTCCCGAGGGGCCTTCTGCCTCCCGACGCCTGAGAGCTGCCTTTGAGCAGGCCCGGTGGCGATCGCCCCAGGGGCCCCCTGCACACAGGTCCGAAGTGGTGGTTGGCGGGGGTGAGGCCTCAGGAAGGGCCAAGAGACCGCCTTTTTTCTCTGTCCTCCGCCTTCTGCTTCTCTGCCAGTGTGTCCTCCCCAGTGTCTGAGGTCACAGAACAGGGAAGAAAGAGGGTGTGCGGTGACGGAACGCATTAGGGACAGATTTCATGTACATAAAAGTTCCAGTACGCAGTATGAAATAGACGGATAATGTTTATCCTTTATTTTTCTATGTAGAAGATTTTAAATTTGCGTGTGTGTATGTGTGTGCCTGTGCGTGTGTACAAATAGTATTCCAGCTGTGGCTGTACAGCTGTTGGGTTTGTTGTTGTTGTTTTTAACAGAGGGCTACATTCTTCCATCAGGTTAAGGTAAAAAAAAAAAAAAAAAAGGCACCGGGGTAACTGGATTCAATTGCTGACGGTGGCCTCAAATTGCGTTGAAGCTTCCAGGTGGAAGTTTCACTTGAATGCAGAGTAATAAATACTAAGTTTATATTTCGGATTTCTCTTTTTGTGAAAGAAAAAAACAAGGTACGTTGGGTGGGCAGAATAAAACCCTAGGAATAATGATCTCTTGTTTCCAGCTGCTTCTCTTGCTGCTGACCTATCCCAGCCAGCTGTTCCCTGGTTCTGTAAAGGTTCCAGCCTGGAAACCCAGGGGAGGGGGGAGGGGGGGCAGTTATTACTCTCTCTGTCAGGTCGCTATGAGTTAAAAAATTTTTCACTCATCTTTGGGTGCCTTCCCTCTAAGGAGTCCCGGACCAAAGATGCGGCCCTGTCCTATGTTGGGACTGCACACCTGCTAGTGGCAGAGTCCCCCTAGCGCTGTAGGACAGTGGCCTCAATGTCACGGTCTTCAAGCTTACAAAGACCAGCTCCTTCCCTTGGTTGTAATGACGCGAACCCTGCATCCCCAGTCAGCTCTGACCTTGAAATGCATTCCTTTGGCCATAGGTAATTGGAATAAATCCTGTTTTGACTCTTAGGCTATTTTTTTCTTTCTGCCTCACCTTTTTAACCGAGCTACTAAAGGCAGCCTTGTCGGTGATTTGACTAAATTACCTCCTCGGTTGTCCTTTTTAGTTCAGGGCCTTCTTACAAGCATATTCAGTACATCTAGGGCAAGGGCCAGCCCCCACACTGTCCTGTGCTGACTACAACTTGCCCCTTCCCTGTGGAGTGGCAGAAGGCTGAGCCTATATCACATAAGAGGACTGCTTTGTTGTCTACATTTGTCAGATGATCCCTAAAAGAATAGACCCACCCCTTTCCTCTCGCTCTGCTTTGCTGCCAGGCTTCAGCCTCCTTTTGGGAGCCCCCAACAGAGCCGGACTTTAAAGGCCAACAAGAAGCATGTGGCTGCTTTCATTCGCTGTCCTGTGCTGGCCAGGACCTGCCACCCCAGCCCCTTTGCAGCCGGGTGTCTTGCCCTGGGTTCCCCTTGGACCTTGTTCCTCTTGGCATGATGGAGGTGTAGCTTTTGCTTATTTTATGCCAGGGGTCCTCAAACTAGGGTCCGAGGGCGACATGGGGCCACCCAGGACATTTATCCGGCCTGCCAGGACACCGCTGCTGTCCTGCTTAGCGCCGACTCATCCCGGGGCCCTCAGTGAATTTGTTCATAGTTTTTGTTTTTTTAATTATTTTTCTTTGTTTTTTTGGCATCCACTGCCCTCTGGTGTTCCTGGGAGCTACCCAGCCTTGCTCCTGGAGAGCTGCTGCTGGATTTGAACTGCCAATGCCACCGGGGTTCATCCCAGTTTTGTTTTGTTTTTAACTGAAGTCTGCCCTCCAACGGTCTGAGGGATCCCTGTTTAAAAAGTTTGAGGACCCCTGATTTATTACTTTAATAGTGGTGAGCAATTTTCTTGCAAAGTGACCGTAAGGGGTACCTCCCGCCTACTCTCCAGGAGCAGGGCCTATCTGTGATCTGCCTGGCCCGGGGTCATGCCTCCATGGAGCTAGGTCTGCCTCCTCCTGGCCAACAGAAAACCCCTGGAGACCCAGTGGTGACTGTCAGCATTTGACCCCTCTCCACCAGCCCTGACCTTGTGTACCATTCCCAGACAGTTGATCAAAATTTTATCAGATTATGCAACTCCGCATGTCAGCCGATTTGCATGTGAACGTCACCACCAGCTGCAAAGCAACATCTTGCTTGTTGCAGGAGTTGACTTTCTGGGCTATCTAGACAACATCCCTCTTTCTGGGAAAGCTACTTCAGGAGGAGGCCACCAGCAGGACAGGCAGGGCCCTGGGTTTCAGACTTGAGTCACCTTGACCTTAGCCTCCCTCCCACTGCGTGGTCAGGGTCCCTGGGCTGTTTGGCAGCCCCGCAGGTGTGGCGGAGAGGGGGAAATGCCATATCCTTTCACTCCGTTTTTAACCACAAGCTTTTTGAAGCCCCCGCATATAAGGGGCCCATTCATTTGGTGGAAGTGTGTTTTCCACTCCCAGCTGCCTCTCCAATGTGTCTTGTCTCTCGCAGACTGCAGCCCACGGGTGGATTGTGACTCTGTCACTGAGGGGCTGCCCAGGAAAATGTTTCCCTTCGCCCCCTGACAACGACCAACGCCCTAGAACATGGTCGCCTCTGAGCGGCACCTGCCGCCGCGCAGTGCAAGCACAATTGTCTTGTTAGCCGTCCTCGAGCCAGCTCTGACGTGCGGCCGCGCCAGGAATAGTGAACCATTGCCTGCACCTGTGCCCGGTCCTGAGCCGCCGCATGAGCCCACGCACGCACGCACTCCTCTCAGCCCGTGGTTTGAGGTGGATCACCGTTCAACGTTGTGCACGCTCATGTCAGAACTTAAAGCTGATGGTCCCCCCAACCCCTCTAAAATGGGATCAATCTTGACCGCCTACATCTTTAATTTTGGCTTAAATTGAGCTATTTAATAACCTCCAGCCTGCGTGTGGTTTCTTCTGTTTTCTTCCCGAAATGCCGGCCTCTTCATCCAAGCGCCCCGCCCTCGCACGTCCCCCGAAGGCAGGCTGCCTCGCCCACACATTGTTCCGATGCCAATAAGGTTTTATTGAACTTTATTTCAGGGCGGTTGTGCCCAAAAGAGTCGGAGCGTGCTGCTGCTTTCTGGTCACTAGCTGCACGACGTGTGTGCCTCGGGGGAGCGGGTGTCAGGTCCGAAAGGGCCGCGGTGAAGAGCGCTGTGGCCTCCGCGTTTTTCGCCAGCGCTTGCAAGAAGGGGAGAAATGTGTGTTTGTGCGTGGGGAGGCGATTTCTGATATGCTGCTACAGTTGTAACACTGGAGCCCGAGAAAATAAAGCATTGATCTTTGAAGTGGTGTGAACTCACTGGTGGGAATGTGGAAATTGGGACCCCGTGGGTGCAAAGACGGGGTCTCTCTGTGGGGACTTGTCTCGGGGCTCAGCTCATGCGTCAGTTATTAGGATCTGTCGCTTTGAAAGGAATTGCACGCTCAACCTGACACCGTTCCATGGACACCCAGGGCTGGGACCTCTTGGGTGGCTTCCTCACCACACAGGGGTGAGGTGTGGGGAGGCTTTCTGTCACGGTGGGAGATATTGTGTCTTAGTCTCAGAGGACTGATATCACAAAATATTACCCAGTGGGTGCCTTTGTCAACAGACAGGGTGTCAGCCATATTGAATTCTTCTGAGGACTCAGAAATTATTGGGGAGACCACTGAAACCCAAGAAAAAACAAAAATTTAAAGGCCTGCTGCTAACAGACTCCTGGTGTCCACGCATGTCAGAGTCGAATTACACGCCTGAGAGCGTCCCGTGGGTGCTATCCCTGATTCCATCAGCAGGGATTTCTTTCCAGATGCTTCTGGATACACGCAAACCTCTAGCCATTCTGTTGGCAGCCAAGCAGCCTAACTATTCGCATCCCTAGAGAATCCCTCCTCCTCAAATTCCAACCCTAAATAGGCCAGAAAAAGAGTGTTCTCACCTAGTCTCCACCTAGAATCGTTTCCTCTCTGAGGACCCAGGCCCCTATTCCGACCCACAGGAGGGGCCTGGAAGGGACTGGCCTCAGATAGACTCCATGGCTGGGCATGAGAGGAACCAATCCCACCCCAGGTTCAGTGGCAAGAAATCGATGCTGACTTACTTGTCAGAGTAAACCAGCCTTTAACACGTCACAGGTTCAATAGGCGCAATTGTACAGCAATAATTAAGATTATAGTAAAGTCAGAGACCGTAAAAGAAAGGAGTCAGACACATTTCATAGTAGCATGCTCACTTCAGCTCCGTTTGGTGGTCCACGTGGAGCAAGAGGGAATGTTGGGGGAGGAGGAGACATGGGAAAAGGGAACAGGGAGGAGAGGAAGAGGAGATGGGGAAGGAGAGGTGGTTGAGAGAGAGAGCGAGGGAGCTCCTTTATTCTGACCAAGTCTTATATATCTTTTGGGGACATGCCAGGCCCCTAATTACAGATAAGGACATACATCACAGGAAAGGGTTGGCTATTGTCAATACATTGATGAGGGGGATGATCTAGGGGCGTGCACATAATAAGGAAGGGAGGTATTGGTGTGACAAGGGCAGGTCCCAGACTCGGATGTGACTGAACAGCTTTGACTAGTTCTCTGGCTCCACACAGAGATCATGAACAACAGTGTGTGAACTCCTCCTCCTGGAACTAGACTGGTGGTTAACAGGCTTCAGGGAGAGACAATCTATTGTGACATGACGGCAGGTGATGGGCCCTGCAGCCAGTGCTCTGGCAGGCTGGAACCTTTAGGGAGAATAGCTAAGCTTATGACCTCCCACCAAATGCTAGCAAATAGTTATTAATATTTGCTTAATATTTTGGAGGAGATAAAATTGTGGACAAGTCTTATATTCCTCCAACACTGACTCACAGCATCCCTGTAGGAGACAGTAGAATGCCTTTGTGGGTTTCACAGACTCAAACTTTACCGGAGTAGGAAGTCCTGGCTGGTGGTTTCAAACTTCTGACCTTGCAGCTAGCAGCCCAAGGGAAGTGTCATTCATTCATTTAAGAATGAAGATGGAGAAATGAAGAAATTTAAGAAATGAAGAGTGGAGTCTGATCTGAGTCCACATGAAGTGAGTACCTTGAGAGTCAGGTGTGTCTTTGGGGAGGAAAGAGTTCAGTTCACAGCAGAAGGCATTGGGCAGGGCCCTCGTGGCGAGACACAGAGGAGGAGCCGCTGCAGTGAGAAGCAGGTGGAAGACGGGAGCTTGGCCTTTCCAATCACTAAGTAATAGGAAGTCATAAAGGCTCTTTGGGAAGGGGATAGGACGGTTCGAGTTCTGCTTTAGGAGAAGTCATGGGACCGAAATGGGCTAAAATAAAATAATTTTAAAAAAATTTAAAAGACATGGACAGGGCAGAACCAAGAAGGAACACCTGGAAGCCAGTGGATGGTTTGGTGGCCCACTGAAGTGGCCTAGAAAAGGCAGGGGAGCTACAATAAGGAGGGGGAAGCTTGGGTGCAAGACTGGCTTCGACAGAGATGAGGCTGGGGTGTGGCACGCGTGGGTGGCCACAGAAGGATGGCACGCGCTGAGCCTTAAGAATTGAGAGAGGCCGGCCGCAAGTAAGAGCAGCAGCGTTAGAGATGCTTCCACTCGACACCTGCTGGCTTCTCTTCAGTCCCCATTCTCCTTGCACAGGGAGAGTGCTACGGGTGTGCACTCTCATGCTCCTTTCACGTGGTTTCCGTGTTCTCCGCCCACCTCCCACATCCCTTGCATGCAGCTTCCCCACTCACCTCTGTGTTGACTTACTCAGGCTCCCCCCGCAACTCCCCTCCCTTGCTGGACCTCTTGAGTCTGGCTGCTGGGATCGGCTGGGCCTGTTTTGGAACTCCCCCCTGCTGCCCTCCCTGGAATGAGGATTTCTGACGTGGAGCAGCGAGTAGGCCAGACTTCTCTCCTGAACTCCAGGAGACGGGTTTTTGAGGGGGTCCGGTGGCCTCAACACTGACCACCACTCGAAGACCTCCAGCCCCGTGCCCAGTGGCTTGCCATGTTGTTCATCTCAAAACCTTCACAAGAACCTCATCGCTTCTGGGATTGAAGCGTGCTATTTCTAGGTGTTCTCTTGTGCAAGGGGGTCATGAAGACTATAGCCACAGCCAACTGGACAGCACCTAACAATGCCACCGTATTATCATAATCCTGCCACGGACAGCCCAGGCTTATACTCAAATTTTTCAGGAGCCCCGATAATGGACATAGCAGGTTATGTCTTGGGCTATGAACCCAAAGATTAGTTCACATCCACCCGTCTCTCCACTGGAGAAAGATGAGTTCTCTAGTCCCATAAAGAGGTAGGGTCTCTACCAGGGCAGTGATACCCCCCAAAAAGTTAGTGTCTCAGAGACCAGGCCAATCCTACCCTCTCTTATAGGGTTGTTTTGAGTTATAACCAACTAATAGCAGTGAGTTTGGTTTGGTCTAACCAAAAGGATGATGTGGAAGCCAGTACACAATGTGTAAGCAATCTAAATGTCCAACAGCAGATGGAGAGACTGGGGGATAGATGTACAATGCTATATGATTCAGCTGCAAGAGAAATGGAGCCCTCATGAGCGTTGCAAACATGACGCTGAGTGAAGGTAAGTCACAAAACAAGTATCCCACTTACAGGAAATGTCAAGTGCAAAGAGATCAAAACTTATTAGTGAGGGGGAGGTGGAAGAAAGAGCTTTTGATTAGGGGGCATCGAGTACCAGAATACTTGATAAAGGTATTGAAAAATTTTAGATAACAGTCATGGCTGCACAACCCAAT
>PVJH01045347.1:0-12451 GCA_004026705.1 Nesogale talazaci
CCGAACAAAACAAACAATAACAAAAAACAAAACTTGTTGGGATCACAAACTGGGTTTTGGTGTGAATTCTTTTTCACATGAAGCCAAGGACCAAGTTATATATTTCTTCTTGAGAAAACCTAACAGAGGGCTGAGCCCCAGTGGCGTAGTGGTTGTGCACGGGACTGCGGCCCACTGGGATGGAGGTTCGATTCCAGCTTCACGGAGCAAAGGCTGAGCCTCCTACTCCCACCACCTGAGGGCAGTGATTGCCCCCCCCCCAAAAAAAAAAAAGAAAACCTAACAGATCCGTCGTAATTAAATTTGCAGTAGTCTGTGATAGTACAGCTGTTTGAGTGCCTCCCCTGTGGCTGGAGGGCATCTGCTAGAGGCAGATGGCTCTTGGGATCCCACTGTCCTCCATAGTCTTCTACAAACTGGCCATTCACAATTAAAACTCTGATACCTTCCCCTTCATCATAATTGGTTTCTTTTTCAATCATCATCTTTGGATCACACATGCTTGTGTGCTTCTTTGATGTGGACCTAGTTGACCCCTCCCTTGGATGACTGCTTGTTTGAATGCAGCAAGCCTTTACGACCCCGGACAGTCTTACAATTGATATCCAGGCACCAGCAGCTTTCTTCACCGCACTTGGCTGTAGCACCCTGATCTTCAGCAAGGTGAACACCGAGCAGGGCCATGCTCTGAGAACTACCTGTTTTAGGATGGGGGCTAGAATTAAGTGGAAGCAGCTGAGCCCTGGTGGCGTAGTGGTTGTGTAAGGGGGCTGCGGTCCACAGGGTTGACGGTTCAAGTCCAGCAGCAGCTCTCCAGGAGCAAGGCTGGGCCTCCTACTCCCACCAGGGCAGTGATGCAGGAAAAAAAAAAAGAATTAAAAAAAATCCATCTGCTCCTACAGATTGTAAACAACTCTGATTCGGCGGTCATATTATTATGATAAAACTCAACCCTCAAACCAATAAGAACAAGCATAACAAAACAAACAGCAGAAAAACAAATATCCCCCCCCCCAAAATCAAAACATTGTCACCTTATACCTTATACCCTGAGGGTATAACGTGATTGCATTGATAACATCAATAATTTATCCAATGATGTAAAATTTAAGATACTGTTGATATGAGGAATTTATATGAACGTAGTCCAACTGCAGGCTGCAATCCATGAGTTGTCGCTTTGTACATATTGATTTCTTAATTGATTGATCTCTGTTTACATCGAACTCAGGGGTTGGTGCTACATTCCTGTGACATTCCTTTAGAAGGCAGATCCTTGCCTATCTGATTGAAACCTGTCATATTAATGCAAGGAGAGCATGCCTTGCTCGGTGCTTTGAAGGAGCCCTTAGGTTTGGGGCCCAAAGTCTGTGACGATCGACTTTGGTGTGTGTCGGTGTGTATGTCTGTCAAGGTGAACCAGAACTCCATTCTGTCTGCTGTGGGGTGCAGAGGAAGCCTCAGCCAGGCCTGGCAACCACCGACCCTGCCAAGGGTCACAAGCAATGCCTGCTGGGAGGTCTGGTCTTAGGTTGTAGTTCTCAAAAGAACCGGTAGGTGGGGGTGAAGGACAAGGAACAGACAAACTGTCTTTTGCATCAACTCAAACCCCCAAAGGAACCCATTACCTTTATATGGATTCTAACCCATCGCCCCCTTGCGACAGAAGAGGATTGACTCATCGATGTTCCATGGCTGAAATATTTACCGCAGAAGATCACCAGGTCTTTCCCCACAGAGCAGCTGGTGGCTTCCAACTGTCAACCTTCAGGCTAGCAGACAAATGGTTGCATACTGTACTACCAGGCTCGTTGGCAGTGCAGACTCCACCCGGCCCCTCCCTGAGCCTATTGTAAGTTTAAATGTAACAGACAAGGCTTTCCGGGACATGTCACATGTCTGGGCCCGTAGGTGCTCAGTCTTAGGCTGACTTAACTACAGAAGCAAGACAAGTGATATTTACATATGTCTACATACAAAGGGGTTGATGTCAAGGGGATGGCTGGCACAGTGGGAGATGTGAGCAAATGTTGACTTCATGAGTCAGCTATCAGGCTGGAGGCTTCTCCTGGCTCATCTAGGTGCAGGGGCAGGTCAGAGGCCACGCTTCCGGCTGCAGAGGCAAATGACGTGTGCGGTAAAGTGACAGGCTGCTTCTGACGCCTAGGATCAGAAGGTGATACAACAGGCCGCTGGCTCAAGTCCACAAAGCTGGAGGTCCGATGACCAGTCAGGAACAGGATCCAAACCAGAAGCAAAAAGGAAGTAAGTTTTCCCCACAGCATCCACTTATATTGGAAGCAGGCCACACCCCAAGGGAGGGCTCCTCCAGGGGCAATGACTGCAACTTCACTTCTAACCCACGGAGAATTCTGGTCTCCGGTCAAGTTCACACAAAACCTTAACTATCGGCTGAACTGAGGGGACGCTACAGAGTTCTGCCCCAAGTCTTGGACCGCCAAGTTGTGTGCCGAGAGCTTCGGCGCCAAGCCGGGATGATCCCAGACGCGCATCTCACCATCCTCGCCAACATGTAGGCCGTGTCACTCTTCTTGCCTGTCGTTTTCTATCACCACGTGGCTGTCAACGATCTCCGGAAGCAGGAATGAGTGGCGCTTTCTCTGCCCCAGGGTTCCAGGACACAGCCTGAGGCGAGATGGAAGGTGTGAGGGCCCACCCTCGCCTTTGATGTTGTCATCCCTTCTACCCATCACAATGTACAAAGCAACTGCACCCGGAGTTTTCCAAACAACTTTCATTTCCTCAAAGTCCTCCTTAACCTTATGGAACAAGAAGCTGCCACTGAATAGGGCCCACTCTAGGGGCTGCTCTCTGTTTTACCCCCACTTGCAATATAAAAATATAGATATATATTTACCCTCAACCCCCCCAAACAAAGCAAAACAAAACTATCCTAGATTCCAGAAGGGGGTCATTGGACATTTTCGTAGCATCTGCTGGGGTCAAGGCACCCAGGTGAGGCCTCTTACTCCTTCCAGCCTCCCATGACTGTCTACCTGAGGGTGTGTGCAGCGGTACCCATGAGTGGAAGCGGGGTGGGTGCAGAAAACATGTTCTCTCTCCCAACCCACGCCATTTCCCCTTCTGGAACAAGAGCCAGAAGGTCCAGGAAGGAATGTTTACTGTGAGAAATACCACTAAGAATGAGCCACAGACACTGGCTCAAGGTCAGCCAGGGACAAGATCTCCCACTGCAGACCTGGCGGGCCAGGGAGGGCACGCTTCTCTCTGCTGTGCGTGCTCTGTGGGAAGTCGGGCCTGGCATTGCGCAGAAGCAGTAAGCTGGACGTGGCCTAAAAGCACCAGGCTTTACAATAGGGGCAGCTCAACAACAAACAGTGTGTGGGCGGAACAAGGGGCTTCTGGGCCTGGGTGTGGCCCAAGGGTGGAATTTTCACTTTTCCTGGAGGAGCCCCAGGTTCAGTTCCTGAGCAGTGTGCTTCCTGCACCGCCACCCCCACCTATCTGGGAGACTCACATGCTGCTGGACAGGTTTCAGAGGGCCTTACAGACTAAGACAGAATAGGAAGAAAGGTCTGGTGATCAACTCGCAAGATCAGTCAGAGAAAGCCCCGTGGCTCCGAATGGTGCAATCGCAGCCCATCTTGGGGACGGCACAGGACTGGGCAGCAGGTGTCACTGTGAGTCGGGGTGCTGGTCTGGGTGGACTTGAGAAGCAAAGTCATGGAGACTGTCAGAGGTCTAGAAGGGAGAGGTTTATACACAAGAAGAAATGAACATGGAGAAAACAGCCCAGTCCCGATCAAGTCTGTAAGTCTGATATTAGCCCATATGTTCGATACCAATCGATAAAGTCTTTTTCAGACTCATGAAACACATGCGATGATGCCAAATGCAGGAAGATCACAGGCCAGTGGGTAGAAAGTCTCTGGATCCAGTGGTGTTGCAAGATCTCCGCGCTGGCAGGGGTCTCCACGTGGCTAGTCCAGTTTCCAGGGCTGCATCAGGGTGGATCTGTGTGACTTCTCAGGGATGTCTTGCAGGGAGCCAGCCTTGTCATTCGAGTGTCTCTACGCGAGTGGACTGAGAGAGAGAGTGTCTCCTGCCTCCAAGAAGGAAGTACCGGATCTCCCAGAATTCTCAAGAGAAGGCCATGCCCACACAGAGGCCTCTCATTGGCTATCTCCAGATTGACCAGCTAGACTCCACCCCTACACTCTAAATCCTCAAACTGACACCAGATGACGCCCCACCTCAGAAGCCGTGCGCACTGATCGACGTGCCTCCGGCTCAGGACTAAAGCTTTTTCCACTTGTGAGCCCTCTTTGCCCGAGGACTCTGCAACACAGACAAGCGTGCCCGAAGGACCCGGGGATTCATTATGGGCTTGACCTTGAGTCATTCGGTGCCTGTCTAGAAACCTTGGACTGTTGCCGGATTGTTTCCACCCCCACCCCCCATATTCAGTCACGGGCCCCCATGGGCTGGCAAGTTGTGGTTTAAGAAGCTTTGCTCAAGCCTCCCCACTTCCTACCTTTGGGAACACTTGCTACTGGCCCTTTAACTGGCCCAAGTCCCTTGTGGGCCACCAGGAGGAGGCCGGGAGAGTTCACTCACTGTGGGCGGCCACCTTCAGGGTCAGCAGTTCAGGACTGCCAGCTGCCCTGTGGGAGGAAGACGGGGCTTTGTCTTCCAGCAGCGAGCGGCAGTCTCAGAAACACACGGGGCCAGTTCTACCTTGTCCTAGAGCAGCGGTTCTCAACCTGTGAGTTGCGTCCCCTTCAGGGGTTGAACATCACAGTAGCCACGTGACAGTGATGAAGTAGCACCGGAAATCATTTTATGGTTGGGGGGGGGGGCGGGCACCACCCCATGAGGAACTGTCCGAAAGGGTCGCGGCGTGAGGAAGGTTGAGAACCATTGTCCTAGAGGGGCCCTGTGAGTCGGCATTGTCTCCATGGCAGTGAGTTTGATTTTGGGGGTTTCCATCCTGAAAAGCCACCATTCCTAGGAGGCTAAGGCCGTGAGGCTCAAGCCCCTGCCATGGGGGTTCCCAAGTGCATGGGTCAGAAGCTGGCCTTATGTTGAGGGACCCCTTGCTCCCCATTGGTGCTCAGTCTTCCATGTGCCGGGCCACGCTCTGTCCTACGTGCTCAGCAGACGGGGCTTATTTCATCCTTGCTCCCAAGCCAGGACCCGCACCTGGGGATCTTGGCAGGTCAGGGGGCGGGGCCTGGCAGTGTGCATATCCCACAAGCTCTCCGATGCTGGTCTGCTGTCCTCATTCTGCCCCATGAGAGAAGAAGACATTAGATGCAGAGATCCTAGTACAGTGGCCCAAGTCCTACACCCCTCCTAGGTGGCCAAGCCAGGAATTCAAGCCTAGCAGGTGGACCCTGTGTTAGTCTGGGTGGACTAGAGAAACAAATTCTTAGACACTCATGTGTATAGGAGAGAGCTTTATATACAAGAGCAGTTGAATATTGAGAACACATCCCAGTCCAGTCCAGATCAAGTCCATAAGCCCCATTTTAGCCCATATGTCTGAGGTCAATCTGTACATTCCTCTCCAGACTCACAAAACACATGCGATGATGACAAATGGGGGAAGATCACAAGCCAGTGATGGGATGTCTTGTGGATCCAGTGGTGGTATAACTATCTCCGTGCTGGCAGGGGTCTCCACGTGGCTTCTCCGACTCCGAGGCCCTGGCTGTCTGTCAGCCTGTCTCCATGTGGCTTGTAGCAAGAGCTTCTTGCAGCGACTGAGTGCGTGTTCTACTTACATCGGGCTGTTTCTGTCCCTAGTGCCTCCAGATGAGGTCATCAAGTTATGCCCTGATGGGCAGACCAGTCTCCAGCCCTTCACTCTTAATCCTTTCAAGTTGACAACAGATTCTGTTCGACTGGGAGCCAAGCCCACTGGCATCTAGTCGATGCTGGCTCTCACAGCGACCTCTAGGATAGGAGTAGAATGGCCCCTGTGGGTTTCTGCGACTGCAACTCTTTTCGGGAGTAGAGAGCCTCGTCTTTCTCCCATGGAGAAGCTGGTGGTTTTCAATGGCTGACCTTGTCATTAGCATCCCAACGGGTCACCACAACTAGCAGAGTAACACTTCCCACCGCCACCTCCACTTTATTCGCCTAGCTCAGGGTTTTCAGTGAAAAACCAGCCGTAGAGTGGGATTTTGTCTTTAAAGGCATGTCCCCTCCTCCCTCTGCCCTCCCCAGCAGCAGCCCACACCCACCCACCATGGGCACTGCTGACTGGCTTGGCTTTCTGCTCCTGCTTGGAGGGGTGTGGCTGTACTTGCTCTCTTATTCCTCACCATCACACCCCCGCCCCCTCCCTGCCAGCAGCCGGCCAGCGTGCAAATGAAAGATGATCCAGGGAATGCCAGCTGGTGCTTGACTGCCTGCTGGGTACAGGATGAAGTTACTGCCCTCTCCCCCCCAAACCCCCCAACAGCAAATAGTCGCAGGTTCTGGAAGGACTCCCAGGGATCCTTGGGGAAGAGTGTGGTTTCCATTGCAGTGTGTTCACCCCCATTCCTTACTGTGTAAGTCAGTCGGGCAGTGTGAGACCCTGGTGAGGGTCTCTGAAATGGATAGCCACCGTTTGCCCCCCAGACCCGTTTGCTCTGCCCCACGACTGCGCCACGTTGGCGTCAGGCTGGGCTGCAGAGGGAGGCTGCCTGGGACTTGTGCCCCTTGTCCTTCCCTGCTGGGGGCTACTTGACAGGGTTTCCCTCTGATTCCAACTCCTGCCCGGTGGACGTCCCTCCAGAGCCAGCTCTGTCACACCGGGCCTGGGGCTACCTGTCACTTGCTGATCTATTGCAGCTCCCGGTTCACCCTTCAGTACCTGCTCTGCTGGGATAGACGGTGCTTTCAGTTTTTCTTCACAGAGTGCAATGTGCAGCACCCCAAAGAGGGCGCTGGAGGGACGCCGCAGGAGGACCAGGCTCTGGGGACCGTGCTGGGCTGTGGAGTGGAGCGGCCCGCACTAGACTGTCCTCTGATGACCTTGCAGCCTACTGGTCACCTTCCCTTGACCCTTGGTCCCTGCTTCCCCTGCAGGGGGTGGCCTTAGCAACAAGCAACTACCACCGATTTCTTTGCCCCACTTCCACACTGCCCCGGAGCCCCAGGCCTGAACAGATGGGGCTCCAAGTGGAATCACATAATTGGTATGGATTGAACTGTGTGCCCCCCACCCCCAAACGTGTGTTGTAATTCCTCAGCCCTCGGTGGTGTCAAAGCCCCGGGGGAGTAATGGGTACCCGTTAGCCTGCTAACCACAAAAGCAGCAGTTGGAGAAGGAGGCTTTCTGCGCCCGCAAAGAGTGATTGTCTCAGCAAACCCACAGGGACAGATCTCCTCCGTCCTACACCCCGCTGCGAGTCAGGAATGACTTGCTGGCCGTGACGGAGATGTGGCATGGAACCCGTCACCCGCTGCATGGGAGAAAGATGAGGCAGTCGGCTTCCGTCACGATCGGGCACCCTGCAACCATAGCGGAAGCTCCACGCTGTCGTCCGCGTGTCGACCTGCGAGTCGGCCTCAGCTGGACAGCAGGGGCTTGGGCCGGCTTGGAAGACCCGTGGGGTTGACCCCATTTGGCCGCGGAGTTGGCGGTGTGTTCATGAGGATGTCTCAGAGTGTGTGCTAACCTTGTTTCGAGGCCTAAAACTGTACGTGAAGGAACACAGGGGCAGAAGCAGAGAGAGGGGGAGACAGAGGCCGGCTCAGGCCACGGTGAGAGCGAGGGTTTCTATCGACATGGCTGGGCCAGGCTTCCACCCCTCCAAGCTCTTCTGTGCAGCAGCTAAGGTGCACTTGTGGGAGAACAGACCTCCTTCATCGGGTCGCAGCCTTGATGAACGGAGGGAGGGGGCGTGGCTTACTCAGTACCAACTGGCAGTGTGCAGAAGCTAGCTCACTTCCGGTTCGCTGCCCTCCTGTTATATCGCCTGCCCGTCCAACTTTGGATTCATTCGTCTCGGCATCCACCGGCCTGGGGCCTTCCTGATTAATCTCCCAGCCTCCTGTTCGTCAGCTCCTGCAGTTTCAGGAGTCAGGAGAAGGCTCCAGCTTGCACCTGACCCACCGACTCCACATGGCCTGGATTTACCCACCGTGAGGTTCCCACAACGGCAGCACCGGACAACCACGACCGCTGGGCCTGCCGGGTGTTGACTCAGCAGCCCCACACCTCTGCTTCTGCGATCTGCAAAGGCTGGAGCTTCCCAGGGCCAGAGTCCAACTCTATCGATTGGAAATTGAAGACAGCCAGTCAGGACTGCTGTAGTCAGTGAACATTAGTTCAACATGGATCTTGAATGAGGAGAGACAGTGCCAGCCCGCCCATGTGAAGTTTGATATTTGTTCTGGATAAGAAGCAAGTGTCCTTGTTTCTCTCAGTGTGTGCATGTAATGATAAAAATCCTTCTGCTTTGCTGAGCCCCAGTGGCCTAGTGGTTGTGTGCAGGACTGTGACCCACTGGGCTGGTGGTTCAAATCCAGCAGCAGCTCTCAGGAGCAAGGCTGGGCCTCCTACTCCTATCAGAGGGCAGTGATGCCAAAAAAAAATCCTTCTGCTTTTGTGTGTGTGTGTGTGTGTGTGTGTGTGTGTGTGTTTGTGAGAGAGAGACAGAGACAGAGAGAGACAGACTCATATATACAGAGAATTCTTTTGCTTTGCACAATGCTTGGGGGTTCTTGTCTGACTTTGAGTTCAGGAATTGAAGCGTGGAGTTTAAAGCTCATGCACCGTCTCCTATTGTGAAACTTTGAATGCTCAGAGAACTTAAGCCCTTTGCCCAAGGTCACTCAGCTAGAGAGTGGTTCCCTCCCCCTCTGGTCCCTTACAATCATTGTGCTGCATTCCCAGATGCGGCCTCCGGGAGGCAGCAGGGGGCCTTCCCAGAGGCAGGCGTGGTGGTTGGGTAGGCATCCTCATGTGGACTGGGGCACAATCTGGATCCCAGAGTCCTTGTCTGGCGGGCTTCCTTCCCTAACTACTGCGCCGAGCCTGCTGTAACAAAGTGGGAAAATGCACTTGTAATTAGCAGCAGCCACCCTAGGGCAGAAGAGAAACGCATGAGAGTTGCTTAGAATACTCAGGGGGAAAAAACCAGGTTAGAGCATTCACTCCCCTGCTATCTCATAGGTGCTGTTAATGTAGCCACCCCTTCGCCTTGTTGCTGCTCAGGCTCTGATGGAGTGATTAGCAACAGTAACAATCTATTTATTGAGCACATCCTCTGCACCAGGTGTTCTTCTTGGTGCTTTTCAAGCTTGATTCCATTCCGCCCTTGGGCTCCCTGGAGCCTGTGCTCTTCCGTGGAGTCCATGATGACCCACAGCTTCCCTCCAGGACTCAGTAGAACTGCCGGCCTGTTTCCCAGACTGCAGTCTCTGTGGAAGCAGGCTACCACATCTTTCTCCACCCCCAGGGCTTCATCGCCCCCAGAGGGTGGGTGATAGAATTCATTTTATTTTTTCCCTAGAGAGAAGGAGCTGGACGTTCGGCGACATGAAAATGATCAGTCTGTAACAATTTGGGGGCATCATTTTGGACATCTTGTTACAAAGAGCGCTGGTAGGTAGTCATGACAACAAAAACACTCTTTGTAAGCCCAGTTTACATGTATCAAGATTCCCGGAAGACAAAATCTCAGGGGGGCTCCCTTTCTTGAACCTTCTAATGTGCTACGGTCAGGGCTGTCATTATGACCCAGTTACAAGCACAGGATCTGAGCCACGCGGCTCCTCCTGCACTGGCTACAAATATGCGACAAGTTGCTGTTTCCAGCGCAGCCTGTGCTTTGAGAGTAGTGAGGAAACCGGTCGTGATTTTTCTGGTGGTTTAGCTACAATACCGTGGTCATGAGTATTGGTGAAGCTCTCTCAAGAATTTTTTTCCCCCTTTGAGACTGAAGTAGTAATTGAAGGAAAAGGAGGAAAGACCCACGGGACATCGGTTCAGTGACTGACCATTTTGTGGCGCAACATAGAGAAGATTTTACAAACCGATGAGGTTGATGATATTCATACAATCTAAGTGATAGTACACTTCAGAAATTCACACATGATTCAAGGAGCCACGAAACACGAAGGATTCTGTAGGATCTGGTACCAGAAGAGGTCCACGGGGTTGGGAGAGAAACGCCAGCTTGAGGGACACTGCTGGCCTTTCAGCTGGACCTCACAATTCATTCTCCTGTGGCCCCGATGGGGCACGGGGTGGCAAACAAGGGCAAAAGAAGCCACGGATGGTTTCCTTTCTGAGGGCCCTCTTCCTTCCCCATAGCCACATCTAGATGCCAACACTGGATGTCACTGCCGAGTACTTGTTGTGTTTATTGCCAGAGCGACCGGGCGCCTCATGTAACCCATTTCTAATCTAACTGAATTTAGGTAGAAACATCCCGGGTGCACTGAGTGTGCACCTGGCCACCCATTCAATCATGCTTGGTCAGGTCAAGGGGCAGCGAAAGAGAGGAAGGCGCTCCAGAAGGTAGATGGACACTGTGGCTGCAGCAAAGGGCTTGACCATAAGAATGACCATGAGAACAATGACGGACTTGGCAGTTACATAATCTCCTGTCAACTTGCACAAAGGGGGTGGGATGTAGCCTGTCAATCATGCCTCTGTGTGGGCATGACCTTCTTCGAAGGATTCTGGGAACTCCTGTCTTCCTTCCTGAAGGCAGGACATACAGCCTGTTTCATCTTCCTGCTGACAAGCCACCTAGAGCTACGCGGATGGAACCAGAGCCCTGGAGCTGGAGGTGCCACATGGAGACCCACCTCAGTGCTGAGATACTTCCACTGCCGCTGGATCCACCAGACTTCCCACCCACTGGTCTATGATAGTCCTGCAGTGAGCATCATTGCATGTGCTTTGTAAGTCTGAAGAGGAATTTTTTTGATGAAGAATTTATGGACTAGTATCAGGCATATGGACTAACATTGGACTTAGGCCTTGATCTGGATTGGGCTGGGATGTTTTCTTAATATCCAGTTGCTCTTTGTTGTAAGTTCTCTCTTACACACATCTGAGTGTCTCTGGATTTGTTTCCCTAAGTCAACCCAGACTCACAGAGCAGCATTCTATTGTACACAGGGCCGTTATGTGTCAGGACTGCTTCCCAAGGCCCCTAACAACAACAACAACAACAACAACAACAACAATATTCAGCAGGCTTGTCAGTAAGACAATGATGTTAGCTATTTGTGTGTGTGTGTGTGTGTGTGTGTGTGTGTTCCAGGTACATACATAAAAGCTAGCATCATGAGTTACAGATAGGTATCAAGTACCATAATTTGGACCTCTATTTAGATCTTAGATATATTTAGCTTATTTGACCTACTCCCCCCTTTCTGGGGAAAAAAAAACAACAAAAAAGGCTCAGTGACTCTTGGCAATTAAATACTTTGACATCCCATAACACAGGATAAAGTGTAGGTATCTGCTGTTGCAGCCCCCCGGATTGCTCCACCCACTCTGGCCTAGGAGAAGCCCTGGTAGCATAGTGGTTATGCGTTGGGCTATTAACTGGAAGGTCGGCAGTTTGCAACCACTACCTGCTCTGTGGGAGGAAGATGAAGAGTTTCTGTTCCCAAAACAGCATCCTCTAGGGTCACTATGAGTCAGGACCTTGAATTAATGACCTTGGCTTTTTTTTTTTTGAGAGAGAGAGTTTAAGGCCATTCAATGGCTTTCCATTTATTTCAACCAAGCGAGCTTTGATTTTTTACAGGTCGTTTTCAGGAAAGGAAAAAGAAATTCTTCTGGGTTTTGTCTTTCGGTGGCACACACCTGTCCTTTAGTATTGTTGCATTCATTTAAACTCACCTGCGAGAATGCTGAGAAAGGAGGGCAGATGCCGTTTTCACGCAGAAATTGTCAGGTGACCGTGGGGGCTTTGTGTGTCCTGGCAGTGCAGGGGTTAAAGCGCTTGGCTGCTAGCCCCAAACCTGGCAGTGAGAGTCGGTTTTTTAAAAGAGGACGGCTTTGGCAACCCCGGAGGGCAGTTCAACTCTGTGCTGCAGGGTGGCCGTGAACCAGAGCCAGCTCTCTGAAGGCCATGGGCTTGGGCTAAGGGCTCGCCAGTCTTAATCGTGGTCCTTCCTGAGGTTCATGCCAGGATACATTTGCGAGAAGCAGGACCTCGGTGGATCCTCAGTGTGGATCTTTTGTAGTGAGACGAGGAGGTTGTGGATTCGTGCGCTCGGCAGATCTTTATTGAGCACCTCTGCTCCGGCAGGCCCTGTGCTCCTCTGGGGTGCCTGCCCTCCTGGAGCACAGACCCCCTCCTGGGGACAGAGCCCCCAAGGAAATACACATGCAATGTAACGTGTCCGGTGATGCTCAGGGTTTAGACAAGGACAGAACGGGGCCAGGGGTGGGATGCTGAGAGCTCGGGGTGTGGTCTTGATCGTGAGCTGGGGCTGGCCAGAT
>PVJH01045348.1:0-12453 GCA_004026705.1 Nesogale talazaci
GCCCCCCCCCCAAAAAAAAAAAAAGAAAAAAGAAGATGCTGTTGCCTGCTCCCGTAAAGATCGGCAGTTCTACACGGTCCTGTAGGGTCGTGGTGGGTCAGAACAGGGTCGATGGCTGGGGGCTTGGCGTGGGTTTCGGCAAATGAGTCTGACATCTGCTCCAGTTCGAGAACTTTAGATGCAAGCCAAGCCCAGCTTCTTTCCATAGCAAATATGGACACTCTGACATGGGGGCGGGGCCCTGGTGACACAGCGGGCCGGACGACGGGCCGCTAACCACACCATCAGCAGTTCGATCCCAGGGAAAAAAGAATGAGACTATCTGCTCAGGTCGATAGTCAGTCTCCGAAACCCACAGCGGCCGTTCTGCTCTGCCTTACGGGGGCACTGTGAGCCGGAATCGACTGCATGGCCAGGAGTGTGAGTCTTGGAAGGGTCGGGAGCCCTGGTGGGATAAGCGTCCGTTTGATAACGGAAATGTCAGCAATTTGAAACCCCTGGTCACTCCAGAGAGGAAGATGAGACCTTTGATTGTGGGTGCGAGGCACAGTCTCGGGAACCCGCCGGGGCCGTGTGCCGCGGGCTCTGCGGATTGGAACCCACTCGATGGCAGGGAGTGCGAGTCCTCAGCCCACACAGGTGCCGGCCCGAGGACGCGGGCGGGGGCTGCTGGTACCATCTTATAGCCTGGAGGAACGCTGCCCGTGTCCTGAGGGCAGCAGAGGCTGTCAGAGTCTGGGCGGGTTCTGCTCACCTGCCCTGACTTGAGACTTCTCTGGGACGATCCATCTCCTAGCTTCTTGAGCAGTTGTTGCCAGTGCCTGTGGCATCACCTGCAGCTCATCCAACAGAGGAGTCCTCGCCTGGCTCCACCCCGTCTTCATGATCCTTGGCAAACCTGAGACCGGGCTTGGGCTCTGACATCAGTCCACCCCCTAGAGAAGGACCTTCATTTCCGCAGACCCTCGACCACACAGGATGTCCTTTTCTTCCTTTAAAAAAAATAAATTAAAAAAATAATAAATCATTCCATTGGGGGCTCTTATGACAGTCCATACACCAAAGGTGCCATGCACATCTGTACCTATGTTGCCATCATCCGTTCCAAAACATTTTCTTTCTGCTTGAGAGGCTTGTCCTTGTGTAGTGACGGGTCCTTTCCAGATGATGTGTCCCGGTGAAGTCTCTCCATCCCACTTCTGAGGAACAGCCGGTGGTAATTCTTTTAAGGTGGGTGTGTTCCTGCGCCTGGCCGTCCAGGGTACGCACAGCCAACAAGCTTCACCGTCACCACCATCCAATGTCTCCGTTCTTCCGTCTGCCTCTTTCGCTGTCCAGCTTTCATGCGCGTAGGGGTTGAAGGTGAAGACCCTGGAGACCGCAGGAAGACAGTGGCTTGGGCCACATGTATCGCCATCATCAAACCAGCATCTCAAGACTTGAAAGAGTTCCTTTGCAGCAGATTGGATCCAATGGAATAATCTGCTGTTGGATTTCTGTACTGCCATTTCAACGGGTGCTGACAACTCGATTCAAGGGGAATGGAATCCCCACCACTTCAGTTTCTCTCACTTTCTGCTAGAATCCTCCCGGCTGCTTCAATTTGACCCATGCTCTGAGGGGGTCTATGCGCCCAAGTGTCTGTGACCATTGTGACCATTATTGTCAGGGGACTCTGAGTTGGTTCCAGCCCATAGCAACCCGAGCAAGGTCCCACAGAACAGAACACTGCAGGTCCTGCACCATCCTCACCGTGCTGGGTCTGTGGCACCACCGTTCCAACCACCGCATCCGTGCACCTCCCTGAGGGCCTCCCTCCTATTTACTGCTCCTCTGTGATGCTTACGTCGTCTGTGCCAACATGGGTCCCCTAGGAACAGTGGGCAGAGTTTAGACTGTCCATCAGGTCTCAGCTTGACTGGAGGGCGACTGAGATAAATGACTTTCTGAGGCTGGCCCCCCTCTCTCGTTGTTCCTGGTGATCAGACCCGTGTGCTGCTGCCTGAGCTAGTCCTTGGCTTCCACCGTGTGCTGCGCTACCTGTGGGGTGAGTCAACCTGTGGACCGTGTCCCCTTGCTGG
The DNA here is from genome assembly GCA_004026705.1 of Nesogale talazaci. NCBI lineage: Eukaryota > Metazoa > Chordata > Mammalia > Afrosoricida > Tenrecidae > Nesogale > Nesogale talazaci. The sequence goes on from PVJH01045348.1 coordinate 2,082, forward strand.
GCACCTCCAGGCCCTGAGGCTCCGTCAGGACCTGCTTTGCCCCCTGGCTGGTGGAGTGTGTCTCCCTGCATGCATCACCCAGAACTTGAGGCTCCATCCAGAAGTGTTTGCTAGGCTCCCACCCTGCACGTGAAATGTGCCAACCCCTGGATACTGATATCCGGTCACATCTATGGAATGAACTAGTGTTCCAAGGAGGACCAATTATTAGATGTTCCTGACATCACTTCGAAATCATTTTTCATATGAAAAAGTAGAGGCTCTGGAAGACAAAAGCGTTATTTAAGGGTCAGACAGAGTAGAGCCGTCTCTGCAGTGATCTCTCCACTAAAATGATCCCCAGCTGCAAAACACTGTAGGAGTGTGAAGTCTTGAGACAGAGACAATTGTCCACCATACAGCCTTCCAAACAATACAACCGAAGCTAGAAAGTCTCCGCCCAGTCCCTCCTCTGGCTGCTCAGTGGGAATGTGTGAGGGTGCACCTTGTACCTGCTCTGACCAAAGCTGGGCAATGACTGTGCTTCTCTCAACCTCTCTCTTCCCACGCCTGCCAGCAGAGGAAGAGAACTCTTGTCCCAGGGAGTGGATGCACCAGATTGGTGGGGCCTGGGTTATTGGATCTCTCATGATCGGAGAGCTGCTTGAGAAGAAGGAATGGGAGTTAACGTTCCTGGGGGTGTCAGTGAACCGGCTAGGCAGCCAGAGAAGAATTCATGCTCAGAGCAGTCGTTCAACCCATTTCAGCTCGCTGTTCTCAGATACTAATTAGTTGAACGTTAAAGAAGGAAGACCAAAACAAGACCAACAAGTATGTAAGATATGGAGTCAGTGAAGAGTACTGAAAGTACTGTGGAGTGTCAAAAGAACAAACAGATCTGTCTTGAAGGAAATGCAGCACAGGATGCTCCTTAAAGGCAAGGATGGGGGCTGAGCCCCGGTGGCGTAAGGGGTTGAGTGCGGGACTGCAGCCCGTAGGCTTGGCGGTTCAAATCCAGCAGTGGCTCTCAGGAGCGGCACTGAGTAGCGCCCGCGACCACCAGAGGCAGTGATGCCCCTGCCCCCGAAAAAAAAAAGCTATAAGAGCCCCCATAAAAAAAAAGGCAAGGGGCTGAGCCCCAGTGGCGTAGTGGTTGTGCGTGGGACTGCGGCCCACTGGGATGGAGGTTCGATTCCAGCTCCACGGAGCAAAGGCTGGGCCTCCTACTCCCACCACCTGAGGGCAGTGATGTAAAAAAAAATTTTTTTTTAAAAAGGCAAGGATGGAGGCTGAATCCCGATGGCATAGTGGTTGTGTGCGGGACTGTGGTCCACAGGGTTGACAGTTCAAATCCAGCAGCAACCCTCCAGGAGCAAGGCTGGGCTTCCTATTCCCACCAGGGCAGGGATGCCATACACACACAGAAAGGCAAGGATGGCAAGAATTCTTTTCAGATTCTTTTTTGATGGGTTTTGTTTTTGTTGTTTTTGGGGGGACATTACTGCTCTCTGATGGGAGTAGGAGGCCCAGTCTTGCTCCTGGATTTGAACCAGCAACCCAGTGGGCCACAGTCCTTCACAAAGCCACTATGCCACCGGGGCTCAGTCATCATTTCAGACTCTGTAGACATGTTGTCAGTGGAGCCCATCCCTGAGGAGAAGCTCATGCTTGGGACAGTAGAGGAAAGGCCTTGATGAAATGGCCTTCCTCGCAGAGTGGCTGCCACAATAGGCTCAAACATAAGCTGGTGCGGGACCGGGGGCATTGGGTTCTGTTGTACAGCGAGGATCAATCTGGGACCCAACCACATCTCCTTAGGCCACACTCCATCTTTCCAGAAGAACAACAACAAATTCAGAGACCCACCCAACCTGGTGTGACTGTCCTTCTTCCCACCAGAAACACACCAGCCCTTCCCTACGGGGGATGCGTCGCTCCTGGCCCTCTAGACCAGCGGTTCTCCACCTTCCTCATGCCTGACTCTTTCATACAGCTCCTGTGCTGTGCTGACCCCCCCACCAGGACATTATTTTCGTTGCTACTTCATCACTGTCAGTTTGCTACTGTTATGAATTGAGCGATCCCTATACAAGGGTTGTTTGACCCCCCAAAGGGGTCGCAACCCACAGGTTGAGGACGGTTGCTCTAGACCCACCACGTTGACTAAGACATCAACCCACACCATGAAACAAATTAATATGAAAAGTTTGGCAGAAAACCAAGGTGAAGGTGTCCTTCCTCAGACAAACTCCCTGCCAGCAAGTCATTTCTGACTCGCAACTCCGTAAGACAGCACAGAACTGCCCCTGTGGGCTTCTGAGACACTCATCTCTCCAGGAGATGAAAGCTTCCTTTTTCTCCCTTGGGGGTTTCCAACTGTAAACCTTGCCACTAGCAGCCCAGCAGGGAACCTACTACCCCAGCAGGGCTCCTTCAGCATCACCAAGAGGCCAGGAAGCAACATCTTCCCCTGGAGTCAGTCACCCTGAAAGTGGACCGCCAGCCTCCTCTCTGCAAGAAAGTGAGTTTGTTTGCTAAGGTCATGCACTGGCAGGAGAGTTCCAGCAGCACCTGCTACGCACACATTGAGTTCGGGGGTCAGACCGTGCCGGAAATCATTAGTCCTGGAGTGCTCCTTGCCTGACTGTACACACATACCGTGGCACTAATGGCCAATCTCAATTGTGACAACACTAAGAAAGGTTTTTGTTTTTCATAAGCGTTTTAAAAGAGGCCTAAATCTGAGAGGCCTCCTTGAAACTTTTCAGAAGGTAAGAGAGAAAACAACAATTATTTCTCTAAATACTAGAATTCTGAAAGTGGGTTAGATTTCTCTTAAACAAGCTTAAGATACCAGTTTAGATAGAGGAAGATACTGGTTTAGAAAAGCAAGACAGCCTGCATTATAAAGATTGGATAATCTCCTAAACACAATTCCATTTATATATATATATATATATATACATATATATATATATATGTTTTTGTCTCCTGTTTGTCTTGAATGATACCTGCTTTCTCCTAACCTTCCACCTCTCCCAAGACACTGAAGTGATGATGGGAAGGAGAAGAGACTAGTTGCCTAGCAACCTGAAATTTGTGAGCCACGTCCTTTTCTGACTTGACTCAAAATCAAGCTCTATAAGGACAACTATGAGATCAATGACCAAAATGTTCAAACTCGTGTCAGCACCAGGTATCGAGTTATAGGAACAGAGCTATAATGGGGGGGGGGCCCTCAAAAAGTCCTGGAACAACGCAACTATTTTTAATTCTATTTTTTTCTAAGAACTTTATGAAACCCCTTGTATACATGGTCCATGTACTCGGCACTGATAGTTAGAAAATATTGATCTGACTCTAGAATGCTCCATCTTAGCCTATGATGATTAAGTTTATTTTAAAGGTTCTTTTTTTTTTATTTTAAAGGTTCTTGTTGACGAGAATGTCTGTCAATGGACTTTTTGAAGCACCACATTCATACACGAGGGTAAGTCATAGTGTTACTATTAATAATAGAAATGTTTATTAGGCAAAAATATTCACATGTGAAGCTATTGTTTCTTGACATGTCTTTCACCAGGTCCTGTCTACTTTTGGAGATGTTGTTTCCATCTCTCTACCCTCTCCTCTAAGAAAGAGCCTGGGAGGTGGCGTGGGTTACCTGGGGCGCTGCTAAGCACATGGATCAACGGTGTGAAACCCCCTACAGAGACAATTCTATGTGTCCTCTAGCAAACGATTGCTATGGTGGGAAACTGACTTGGTGGCAGTGAGTTTGATTTTTGTTTTGGGAGAACCCTTCCCCTAAGGAATTCTGTTCTTTTACTTACACTGTGCCAAACCAACAATTTGGGGATCCTCCAGGGACTCAAATCATAGTCTAGTACTAGCTTCTTTGGGTTTGGGGACCAGAAAGAAGGGACAATTTCAGAACTTCAAGGTTTCTCAGTGAAATTCCCCTCCCACTGTGATTGCTGTCCTTAGAGAATCAGCACTGCAAGATCATACTGGAAAGAAAGTCCTTGGTGCAACAGTCTAGGCATTTTATTATTAATGCAGTTTTTTTATATCCTTAAAATGTCTGTATAATGAGCTGAGCCCTGGTGGCACTGTGGTTGAGTGCGGGACTGCAACCCACAGGGTTGACAGTTCAAATCCAGCAGCAGCTCTCCAGGAGCAAGGCTGGGCTTCCTACTCCCACCAAGGCAGTGATGTGGGGGGTGGGGGGGGGTGGAGTCTGTATAATAAACTCCAGTGACTGTCCTGCGTCTTTTGAGAAAAATCTATCAAGATAGTCCCTTGGGAATTCCACTCTGACCACTCTGCCCTGAACTTAATTAGCCCAGCAGATCCTCTCAAAAACACTGCTTTCTGGTTATTTTTTTTGTTTTTTAATTAAAGAGTTTATTTAATCAGCAAGAAGAAAATTATACAGAGAATATATTCTGGTACAGATTAGAGCTAGAAACACAGGGGATCCATGACAGATAAACCCAGGTCAGATAAACCCCTCAAGACCAATAATGAGAGTAGTGATACCAGGAGGGGAAAAGGAAGGTGGGGGAGAAAGAGGGAACTGTCACAATGACCTACATATAACTCTCACTTTGGGGAACAGACAACAGAAAAATGAGTGAAAGGAGACATCAGATAGTGTAAGACATGACAAAATAATAATAATCTACAAATTATCAAGAGTTCTTGAGGAAGGGAGGGGGAAGGGTAAATGAGCTTATACCAAGGGCTCAAGTAGAAAGAAAATGTTTTGAGAATGATGATGGCAACAAATGTACAAATGTGCTCGACATAATAGATGGATGTATGGATTGTGCTAAGAATTGTATGCGCCCCCAATAAAATGTTTTTTTTTTTAAAGAAGAAAAGTATAACTTGCAGGGAAAGTTGACTGTTTATAGTTTCTTTTTTTATTTTTATTTTTGTATTTTAAATAGTTTTTTGTTTTGTTTTTTATTTTTAAATAGTTTTATTGGCACATAATCCACATATTGCACAATTTAATAGTTCAGTCGTGTAAAGAAGAGTTGTACACTCATCGCCACAATCAGTTTTACAACATTTTCTTTCTGTACTCAGTGTTATTAGCTCCCCCATTTCCAGCAACCTCCCCTGCAAAACCCCCAAGAAGCCATTACTGTCCTTATACTGTCCCTATCCAGTTACTGTCCCTCTACATTCACCCACCCTGGATTTCACACCCTGAAAAGACACAAAAACAAAGAAACAAAATGTGAACAACAATAGCAAAATAAAATAGAGAAAATGGCTATCAAAAAAAAACCCCAGAAAATAGTAAAAACTAGAACAGTTTTAAAATGAGTCAAAAGGAGATCAAATGATAACATGTTAAATTGGACCTCTTTTTTTAATTTCAGTCACTGTAGTGAGACTAAGACTAGTATACTGGGGAGGGAGAGGAGAAAATGAGGAGCCAGTGCCAAGGTCTTAAATAGAAAGGAAATGATATAGAATGATGAGGGCAGTGGATACACAGATGTGCTTGCCACACAATGGACTTATGTATGGGTTGTGATAAGAGTTGTATGCGTCCCCAATAAAAGGATTAAAAAAAAAGACTAGTATCTTGCTGAGAAAACTTGGCCATCATTATCCACTGATCATCATCAAGATATATTTAAGCCCATTTTGATTGGAATAAACCTTGTGTATGAAGGGACGCAATACCTCTTCACTCACCCTCATGTACATAGAATGATGCAACACTCGTTGTTAAAAATAACACTTCAAGATCTGTCATGAAGTCCATACTTACTAGTATCCATATTCCTACAAGGAAAACCAGTTGATACAACTACTATTCAAGTTTACACACTAACCACAAATGCCAGAGAAGAGAAAAATTAAGGTGTCTTGCTGATACCTGCAGTCAAAAATTAATCAAGCTTGTCATGAGGATGCATTATAATGATTGGTTATTGGCCTTTGAAAATTGAAAACAAAGAAACATGCTTCCCCCACTTCAAGTGAGTAGATTCTAACTCAGTTGAAAAATATGACCTGATGTTAGAAACGACGTTGGGAATGACATGAGGGAATTTTGCAAGACCAACAACTACTCATTGCAAACACTTTTGTGTAGCGACAGGCAGTGAGCACAGCTGCTGATACCTTCAGTTACAATACACGGGAATCAAAATTAACCACACCTGTAGGAAAAGATGATGGAAAAACTCAAACCAGAGGCCAACTGTAGAACAGACCATCAGTTGCTCAGATGTCAGTTCAGGTTAAAGCTGAAGAAAATGGACACAAGTCCACAAGACCTGAAGTATAACCTTGAGTTTGAATTTGAAAACAGAACTTTAAAAATGTCTGAAGAATGCATTAAGATGCAAAGAGCACTAATAACTGAAGACTTGATGAGCTGTGGGGTGATGTCGGGAACATATCACACGGAGAAGCTAATGGTGATTAAAGGCAGAAAAGAAAGCAAAAAGACCAAAGTGGATGTCAGAAGAGACTCTAACTTGTTCTTAAGCGTACAGTAGCTCAAGCAAGTGGAAGAAATGATAAACCAAAAATGCTGACCAGAAAACCTCCAAAGGTAGCTTGAGAAGACCGAGGAAAGTTTGTTTGTTTGTTTGTTTGTTTGGGGGGGTGCATCACTGCTCTCCGGTGGTGGGAGTAGGAGGCCCAGCCCCACTGCAGGAATTGAACCTCTGTCCCAGTGGGCCGCAGTCCCGCGCACAACCACTACGCCACCGGGGCTCAGCCCATTTTTTTTTTTTGACGAGGAAAGTTTTATAATGAAATGTGCAAATGAGTTAGAAAGCCAAAAAGGAAGAACTTGCTCAGCATATGTGAAGCTCAAAGAACTGAAGGGGAAAAAATTCAAGCCTGGAGTTGCAATGCTGAAGGATTGCGTGCGCACAATAATGAACGAAACACCAAAAGAAGATGAAGGAGTACACAGAGTCATGGCAAATGTCTAACCACTTCAGGAGATAACTTATGATGAAGAAACAGTGAGACTGAAGGAAGAAGTCAAGCTGACCTGAAAGCATCAATGAAAACATGGCTCCGAGGGTTGGCAGAATATTGATTGAGATGTTTCAGTCAGTGGATGCAATGACAGAAATTTCTCTCATCAAGGCCAAGAACTTTAGATGACAGATACTGGGCCATCAACTGGAAGAGATCCATATTTGTTTCTTTTCCAAAGAAAGATGACCCAATTGGACTGAGCACCAGTGGCATAGTGGTTGTGCGTGGGACTGCGGCCCACTGGGATGGAGGTTCAATTCCAGCAGCAGCTCCACAGGAGCAAAGGCTGGGCCTCCTACTCCCACCACCAGAGAGCAGTGATGCCCAAAAACAAACAAACAAAAAAGAAAGATGACCCAATTAAATGCAGAAATTAATATCACACGTAAGTGAAATTTTGCTGAAGATAATCCACATAAAAAAAATATTGTAGTACAACATCAACATCAAGCTTCCAGAAATTTAACACGGATTCAGAGGAGGACAGAGAATGAGGGCGGTAGTTGCTGATGTCAGATGAAACTTGACTAAAAATAGAGAATGCAGAAAATAGTTATCTGCATTGTGTGGACTATGCAAAGGCCTTTGACGAGTGTGTGGTTCATGACAAATTATGGTTAGTATTTCAAAGAAGAGGAATTCCAGCACATCTAATTGTGCTCATGCAAAACTTGTACATAGACCCATACATAATCCTTCACAGAACCAGGGGTACTACATGGTTTAAGACATGAAAGCTATACAGGAGAGCTGTGTATTTTTCACATTTAATCTGTATTCTGAAGAAGTAATTCATGAAGCCAGACTCTATGAAGACATACAAGGCCTCGGGATTAAAGGAAGGCGCATTAACAACATGCTCTATGTCGATGACACTGGTTTGCTTACTGAGAGTGGAGAGAACATGAAGCTCTCACAGAGGAAAGACTTCAATCGCCTTTAGTACGGAGTACACCCAAAATCCTCACAATCGGACCAACAAACAACCCAATGACAAATGAAGAAAAGATCGAAGTTATCAGAGATCTTATTTTACTTTGATTCACAATTAATGCCCATGGAAGCAGTCGGTCAAGAAGTTAAATGGTGTGGGCATCTACCACTGTGTGCCGAGTGGGCCCGCTTCACAGGCAGGGAAAAATAAAACAGGGACTAAAACCAACATCAATTTGACCGCACATAATAGCAATATATGAGCACACAGACGCCCATCCACCACAAGAAAAGTGCCATCACATTAAGCTAAATGCATTCTTTCCCCCCAAAGAAATTAAGTCTACAATCCAAACCAAGTTCACTGATTCCCATGAACTGTGTCCACTCACAAATTCACTGCCAGTGACTCAAATCCAACTCAGAATGGCCCTGGAGAACAGCCCTGGTGGGTTTCTGACGCGGGAGCTCTTTCTGGGAGGAGGAAGTCCTGTCTGCATCCCTCGGAGCGCCTGGTGGATTCCCCCCGCTGACCCTGAGGCTAGCAGCCCAACATAGGACCCACCCTGCCACCTAGCTCAAGCCACGTCCCGGGAGAACCATGTCCTTTCAGCAGTGCTCGATTCCACGGCTCAGATCCAGGGCGACAGGTGTGCAGTCTGGGAAACCCTGTGCTGTGGAGTCGGTTCTGACCATCACAACCCGACGGACGACAGAAGCAAACACCACTCGGTCCTGTGCCCTCCTCACCGCAGTGCTTACATGTGAGCCCATCGTTACAGCCACTGCGCCCATCCCTCTTGTGGAGGCCCTCCGTCTTTTTCTGCTGCCCCTCCACTTTACCAAGCATCTGGCGTCCTCCAGGGCCTGGTCTCTCTGACAGGAGGGCCAAACTGGGGCAGTCTGACCCTGTCCGGTGTGGCAGCTGGTTTGGGGAGCTTGGGAAGGCACCTTGGTGGCACCGTGGTTAAGTGCTTGGGTGCAATGGACAGGTGGGGTTGAGCCCCGTGACTCTCGGGGAGAAAGACTCGTGGGGAGAGAGACCAGCCATCTGCCTCCATGAAGATTTACGGCCTGGGAATCCCAGTGGGGCAGTTCCTCTCTGCCTTTCAGGGCTGTTCACAAGCTGGAACTGACCGGATGGGAAAGGGCTGGGTTGGCTTGGGGGCTTGTCGAACACTGAGGGGGCTCCTCCTGCTGGGATCACTTGTCCCTACCCAGCAATGTCAGATTTCCCAGCCAGAGTCACAGTGTCTCACTGGCAAGGCGCAGTGTCACATCTTCCATGGGCCGTCCAGCCGTCTTTAGAAGGACAACAGATTTCACGCTGAACGCTCACACCAAGAATGCCACGTCACACCTTCCCTCGAGCTCGCCGTGGGACTGCTCCACATTTACATCAAGTTGGTGAGCTGCCAGGCACGCTTCTCAGTGCTTGCATGTAACTGCTCATTTAATGCACGCTACGAAGAAGGTACTTTTACTATCCTTCTCTCACAGGAAGCCTGGACACAGAAACAGTAAATAGCTCACCCAAAATCATACAAAGGAGGCCTAGGTTAAAGTGGTTGAAGCACCCGACTGCAACCCCCACCCACCAGCTGCTCCGGTAGAGAAAGATGTGGCTGTGTGTGTGTGTGTGTGTGTGTGTAGCAATGACAACTTTGGAAAACTTCTGAGACCATTCTTCTCTGTCCTGCAGGGTCGCTTCGAGTCAGAATGGACTTGACAGCACTGGTTTGGGCTTTTATGTGAGGCAGAGAACAAACAAGCCAGGATTTGAGGGCAGGCAGGCAGCCTGGCTCCAGGGTCTCTTATTCTTAGCCATGTATTGTACGATCACATACTTGGAGTAACTAGAAAATCACACAGTAGGTCCTTAAGAGGTTCTAAAGGAACCTCATGGAGATTTGAAGCCACCAGCTCCTCCAAGGGAGAGAGGGAAGGGTTTCTTCTCCCGTAAAGAATTAGAATCTCAGACACCCTCCAGGGGCACTTCTCCCCGGTCCTGGAAGACACTGAAACTCAGAACCAACTCCACAGCAGTGGGTTTGGTTTAGGTGGAGGGAGCCTGGTAGCTCAGTTGGTTAAGTGTTGGGCTGCTCAGTGTTAGGTCTGTGGATCAAACCTACCAGCTGTTCCTCAGGAGAAAGCGGAGGCTGTCTGCACCTGCAAAGATGTGTTGTCTCAGAAACCCGCTAAGTCAGCATCACCTTGATGGCCGCGGGTCTGCGTCTACTGTTTATTTGTTGGTTTTCGAGTGTGACCTAAGAATCCGTGGCAGTGCGGTGGATGGGTGTTGGGGGCCAGGCAGGCTCTTCAAACCCACCCTCTGCTCTGCAGAAAGGTGTTGCAGCCTGGTGCACACCCGTGCCGTGGGCACAGGGGTGGTGACGGCAGTGGAACATGAGGAAGATGGTCCCTATGGGAATCT
>PVJH01045349.1:0-12449 GCA_004026705.1 Nesogale talazaci
AGAGTTAAAAGGAGATATCAAAACTTCAAAATCACAAATGGGGATTTGTAGCACACGTCTCTCAAGCCTATTACATAAGACAAATACCAAGCAAATGAAAATCAGAAGTGGTAAAGATTTGAATGATACAGTTCATTTTTAACCTACTTGATACACACAGAATACTGTAACCAACAACTGAAAAGTCACATAATTTTCAAATTCAAACACTGACTATATGTGAGAATTAAACAGGCCAATCGTCCATTAACCAGGCCAATACATTTCAAAAAATTGACCTAATAAAGTGTGTTCTCTGCCACATAGTGACTAAGCTACATATTAATCTCAAATTTGCCCAGGTGCTTGGACACTGTGAGTCAAAGCATATACCATAAAGGGATCTAGAAAATATTTTGAACTGAGAGTATTGCATATTAAGATATGTGAAACCCCTGAAGCTGTGCTTCCCAAACCCAAGCTGGCTGCCGTCAAGTTGATTGGGACTCAGAGTGATCCTGTGGAATGGAGTGATCTGAGACTGTCCACCTGTCCCCTTTCCCCTGTCCAGCTGCTGGCAGTTTCCAGCTGCTGACCAGTGGTCTGCAACCCAGCCCGTGACCCATTGTGCCAGAGGTAAGTTCATCCTTTTAGAACACTTACTATAAAAGAGCAGTGACTCGTAGGCAATTATTTGTTAGAAAAACAAAACTACAGAAAGCAAGAGGGAAAAATAACAATAAAGGAGGGAGCATTAAAGAGAATAAATAAATATGTGGTGGAGAGGATGTTCTTTGAAAAGACTTTGAGACTGAGAAATTGGTGGAAAGTCTTATCTATAAGAAATGAGATAAAACACAGACTACTAATATCAATAATAAAACAGGATGTAACTATGTATTGAACTATGTATGGTAAAAAGCGATGTACGAGCCCCCAATAAAATGATTAAATAAAAAAAATAATAAGACAGGGACTTCACTACAAATCCTCTAGATTTGAAAAAGTATAAGAGTTTATGATGAAAACTTGCATTGGTAAATTTGAAATTTTAGAAATGGGCATTTTCCAAGAAAAACATAACTTACAGAATGGACATAAAATGAAGCAGATATCATTTTATTACTAAGCTATTAACTCACAATGAAAGGAGCCTATGATTCAAAACATCTTCAAACATGACTAGTCCCATACTGCTCACACCCCAAACAACCACGCCCGCAGCTGTTGGGCCAATCCTGACTGGCCGGGACCTTATATAGGGTTTCAAGACGTTGTCACTCACTATGGGGTGAGAGCAAACAGCCGCAGCTTCTCTGGAGGAACAGTTGTGGATTTGAATGGCTTACTTGTACTCTGGGCTCCCTCCCAATTATTATACAAGAGGTCTCTTCAAGTCTAACAAATCGAGATGACGCTCCAAAATAGGAAGCCAGTTTTGAGGACGTGTAGATTCAGCCCCATGTAGAATTACCGCCAGTTGTTTGGCAACAACGCCACCCATCTGGGTGCAAAATGCATGGCTATATCTGGCCAATCTGGGATGGGCAGAAATTTCAGGGCGATATTGACTTTGTGGAGAAATGATCTAGGTTTCTTTTTTTTTTTTTCAGGAATTCTTGCATGTTATCATACTTAGCACAACAGCCCCATCCAAAGCTGCCTCCTTGACCAACGAAACCTCCATCTATTATTGAACTACCTTACCGATACTTAGCTTTGCCCTGATGTCATACGAAGGCTCACCTCTATCATTTTAGCTTACCTGCTGCTGTCCATGTGTCCGCATTATTTCCTCCTTCTCCTTCTTCCAAATATTATGTAGTCCCCCAGACTCCCCAGATGTCATGCACAAACAAAACAGGGCTCGAACAATCATGCTGTCCCATTGGCACTGTACATTGTGTTTGGATTCTAATTTGTATCTTTCTTCTTGACAGAAGTTTGTAAAGTAACAATACACGCTAAAAGAAAGACATGCAACAGGATTTTTAACATCTGCTGTTTCCTTAAAAAAACACCACCGCCCACGGATGCCCCTACAGTCCAGATAATAATTTGTTCAAATGTTTCAATGCTCCGTTGTAGCATCCACCCATAAAAGAAACCACGTGAAATCATAAGGTTTAATTTCAGTGAAAATAAAAAACGTAGGGAGAGGGGGAAAAAAAGTTCCCATAAAGAAAATTCTAGGGCTGAGCCCCGGGGGCGTAGTGGTTGAGTGCGGGACTGCGGCCCACTGGCTTGGCGGTTCAATCCAGCAGCAGCTCTCCAGGAGCAAGGCTGGGCCTCCCACTCCCACTAGAGGACAGTGATGCCCCCCCCCCCAAAAAAAAAAAAAGAAAAGAAAATTCTAGGCTCCGATGGTCTCATTGATAAGTTTTATTGGGTAAATAAGAAATAAATCTAATCTTATATTAATATTTCAGATAAGAGAGGAGGAGGGATGTTTTCTGTAGCAGTGGAGGTTTTCTATATGGCGCTGAGTCCAAATCTCAGTGACTCACAACAACAGAGGTTTCTTTCTCATGTTACGTGTCAGCTGTGAATTGAGGGCAGCTCTGCTCAGACAGTGGGTCTAAATGAGTTCTCCTTCTTGTGTCTCCTTTGCTCAGGATCCAGGCCCACAATCAAGACTGAGGGGAGCAGTAGCAAAGAGATCACATGCCACAATGCAGTGGGTCAATCTGCTGTACAAGTCATTTGTAAAATGTTGAAAAATCAAGGATGTTACTTCGAAGACTAAGATGTCTTAGCCCAAGTCATGGAATTTTCATCTACATGGGAAAGTTGGACACCGAATAAGGAAGACCAAAGAAAAATTGATGCATTTGAACCACGGTGCTGGCAAAGACTGCTGAAGCTACCTTGGGCTGCCGAAAGAAAGAGCAGACTTCGTCTTCTTGGAAGAAGTCAGGCCAGAATGTTCCTCAGAGGTAAGGAGGACGACACTTCATCTCAGAGACTTTGGATATGTTACCAGGAGAGACCAGTCCCTGAAGACGGACATCAGGCTGGGTAGAGAAGCAGTGGAAAGGAGGCAGGCCCTCAAAAGAGGGACTGACACTGTGGCTACAGCAACGAGCGCAATCATAAGAACCAGAGAAACAAATTCATAAACACGCATATGTATATAAGGGAGAGGTTTATATACAAGAGGAATGGAATGTTGAGAACGCATCCCAACCCAGTCCAGTTCAGTTCATAAATCTGACATCAACCCATATGTCTAATACCAGTCTATAAAATCTTCTTCAGACTCATGAAGCACATGCAATGGGGCCAGGACAATCACAGGCCATTGAGTGCAGAGTCTTGTGTATCCAGTGGAGGTAAAAACATCTCAGTGCTGGTAGGAGTATCCCCATGGCTTCTCCGGCCACAGAGGTCTGGTTCCATCAGGGTAGGCCCATGTGGCTTCTCCTCCGGACACAGGGTCTATTAGCATGCCGTCATCTTGTCTTGTCTGTACAGCGTCTCCCAGGGACTCAGTTGAGAGTCTCTCACTTCCAATGGGAAATACTGCGAGATTTCCCAGAATTCACAGAGAAAGCCATGCCCACACAAAAGTCTCATTGGCTATCTCCTGATTGACAGGTTAGACTTCACCTCTACATTCTTAATCAAATTGACACCACAATACATGGCTGCCACAGAATCTGCCTACACCGTCGCCTGGGTCTGCTGCAGAGCCCTTGTTCCTCCGGGTACTACGCAAAGGTGACAGTCTCCTGCTTCACCCAGAATAAGGACCAAATGGGATGTGTTGCTGTGCTTCATTCTTTGGGAAGGAAAGAAAAAACGAAGCACTTCAGTTCTGTCTCCTCTCCCATCTCTGTCTCCTCCTTCCCCTTCTCTTTCTTTTTTTGGCTGTAGATACTACATCCTTGTTGGTTGTTCTTTTTTTTTTTCTTCCCCTTTTTGGTCCAAAAGACACCATGTATTAGCAGATGCGCATTGTGTCCCTACTCAAGTCCTCCCTCAATACAAGAACACTTTGTTTTAATAACCTGGCATTTTGTGATGCTCACCTTCCCGACATGATCGCTGAAGTCAAAATGGGTGCCCCAGCTAATGTGGTGAAGAAAGTTGATGGTGCCTGGCTATTAGAAGATAGCATTTGGGGTCTTACAGGCTTGAAGTTAAACAAGTGGCCATCTGGGAAGCAACAAATCCCACATGGAAGAAGCACAACAGCCTGTGTGAACATCAGGTGTCAGCTGGATCAGGTATCAGGCATCAGAGGACCCAAAATAAACACATATCGATGCAAATGATGGCGGTCAGAGTGGAGACCCAAAGCTCATTTGTAGACGATTGGACATCTCCTCACAGAAAGATCATAAGGAACGTATAAATATATGCTTATATAATTTTAATGGGCATCATAATTTTCCATAGTTCATATATATACATAAAATCAAGAAGGAATATGACAGCTAATTAGCCCACACAGCTGTACAGAGGGTTCAGGTCAACTCACTGCCGTGGAGCAGTTTAGTATATGGAAAGTCCTTCCACTCACTTGGGCTGCCAGGTCCAAGATCAAAGAGGCAGACAGCAGAGTCCTCCCTCAGGCAATGCAAGCAGGCTGCCCACAGGCAGCAAACAAGGTGGGTCACCAACAGTCGGGAGCTTAGCAAAGCAGTCCTGGGTGAGATAATGTAATACAAGGCGACAGGATATATCAGCCTCAAGTTCAAGCAATGTGTATGCACCAGCAGCGTGGCGGGGCGAAGCAGGTTTCAAAGGAGCCTCAAGCTCCAGCAACAAGATCCAAGGGTTGGCTTGGCCCACAGGTAGTGTAGCTCATAGGGTGAGGCAGAGAGCTAGCTACAGCCGCAGTACACTCTGCTCACCAGAGAGCAGGAGAGAGGTGAGCGGGCCTTGCAGAGCCTTTTGTCTCTTTTCCCTCCAATCAAATGGCAGCCTGATTAATCCCACATGTTCCCACTGGCCAGACTGGCACAATAAAAGTATCACAGAGTGGCAAAAACCACAGTGAAGGTGGGCAAGGAGGTCAACCAATTGGAGGAAGACTATGGCCACTCCACTGGGGCGGGGGTGGGGAGCGAGGCACGGTCATCAAAGTCCGCAAGACTGAGAATCTGATCTATGTCCCCAGATTCTCCCAAGCCATCTTCACTCTGTTGAGGTGGATGTTTCCTTGGGATGCCCACACAGCCGTCCAAAAATCCCATGCCAGAGTGCGGCTCAAAAGAGCCCCTTGATGTCACAGGTCAGTCAGCTCTAGGGAGGTGGGCTGGTCACTTCTCCTGTCTCTGTTAGATGCTGCCTTGGATGTTAGTCTTCCCGAAACCTGAGCTGCACACTGTGGAGGCTCATTCTGGAGCAATAACAGTTCTTCTGATCTAGGAATGCTATCATAATACAGGAAATAAGTATTGCTGCCAAAGGGGGAGAAGACAGAAAGGCGAGACCAAGGATAGAGATCCAGACAAACAACATAATAGCCACATGCGGGAACCCAGGAGGTGTTCTCTGGAGTCCTCATGGAAGTTTTCTAGAAAACAAGTCAGTTGGGTTAACTTTGAACGGAAGAAGAGGGTTTGTGGGGTCTAGGATGCAACTGAAGGGGCGATGGGGCATCAGGAGAACAGATATTAAAGGAGGCAAAGTGGAATCAGGATGTCTTCCCTTTTGATACTGACATGGGCGTGGGCAAGAAGACTTAAACAAGGGAGGCCTCTCCACCTGGGTTTGAGTGACATTTTGGGGAAAGTGTGTTACCTAGGAACACAGATCTTAGAAAGAACTTTATAATCGCAGAGTAATTGTATATTAAGAAAACATTCCAGCCCATGTCACATCAAGTTCCTAAGTCTGAGATTAGCCCATATGTCTGATGTCTCTTGAGACTCCTGCAGCACCTGCAATGATGCTGAATGCAGGAAGAACACAAGCCAGTGGGTGGAAAGTCTTGTGGATCCAGTGGTGCTGGAAGTATCTCAGCACTGGCGTGGGTCTCCAGTGGTTCTTTCAGCTCCAGGGCTCTGACTGCCTGCCATGCGGATTCATGTGCCTTGTCAACAGAAAGGTGAAGAGCAGAGAGAATCTAGCAAGGTACTTTCAGTGTACTTCTCCAGCACCAGAATTGTAATACATCACAGCTTCGGTCATCTTCAATGTCCATAACTTGCCTATCTGTGGTGCTGTGATGGCTTGTGTGTCCCTGTGATGCTGGAAGCTATGTCACTGGTATTTCAAACTCCAGCAGGGTCACCCACAGTGCACAGGTCTCAGCAGGCTTCCAGACTGAGAACAGACAATGGAGGAGGACTCGGCTCCCCACTTCAGAGGAAGGAACTGCTGAATACCTTATGCATAGCTTCAAAAGATGGTTTCAGAGGGTAGAAAAATTAATTCAAGATGCCACTTCTAGGGGAAAGCGCTCTCTCGCACACAGCTTTCCTTAAAGGCTCTCCCTACTCTCACCCGCTTCTGTTTCTCGGTTCCTTCAAATCCTTTTCTGCCTTATTTTATTTTTACATTTGGTAATCCCACTTTAATTGTTGGAGCTTTCTACACTGTCTTAAAGGGGAAACTGGCTGTGTGTTGAGAATGTGTCTCCGATGGTGTCGCTCTCGCTGCATGGAACTACTCGATGGAACCCCAGCGGCTCTGTTAAAAGACCCAGTTTCTTCCCTGCTTTAATAAGCAACATAGGCTCTCTGGGGGAAAATGCCACTGTGACTCATTCACTCAACTTTCTGGGATTAGCTTCTCAAAATCTCGTTACTTCATTAGCTCTCTCCCTTTTAACACATCTGTTGTTGTTCAGCCATTTCTGACTCATAGCCAATTCCCCACGTGTGAAGAATAAAACTGCTTCATGTGGCTTCCAAGGCTGTGACCTTTTGAAAACCGGTAGTCTTCACAAGCAACTCTGGGTGGGTCTGAAACATCAACCATTTGGTTAGTTGAAAGTTTAACCACTTTTGTCTCACAAGAAAACATTTAGAAAACATATTTTAAATTTCCAGATGTCTGAGTTATTTTTTAGTATTGGATGCAATTTTTTTCTTGCATATATGTATACATTAGATTGACTGTAAATTCAGGTCACCCCCCACGTGTTGAAGGGTTCCACTCTAATGACTGTCATAAGTTGGCTCTGATATATAAGTAAAATACTTCTTTTCCTAGTTTTCATTATTATGGTCTTAATTTTTTTTTACATCATTCTTCAAGGGTGGCAAGAGCTGTCCTGCAAGAATTTTTTAGTTTATTTTACAAAGCAAATTGGCTTTCCATTCAGCAATTCATGCACATTTTGATTCATGATGTAGCAGCATTCTTACCTCCCTGAGTTTCCTATTTCTACTCATCCTCTCCCTCCCCCCACCCTCTGCTTCAATCCTGCATTCCTGCTTTCGGAGTTTTACCCCAGAGTGAAACCTGCCATGTTTATCTCATATAGGGTTGATTGTTTTCAGAACATTTTAAGTAATAGCACCTCACTGGTGTTATTGTTTACTCTATAACCAGTGGTGGCATTAACAACTTACCAACTATTTTTTCTGCCCTAGTAATTGTGTTAAGTATCGAAAACACCTAAGGAGTAGTATTTCAACATGATGCTAAGAACAGAAAAGCACAAGGAAGGTGAGCGTGTGGTGTCCACGTTGGGCAGCTGCTCCAGCTGCCCACCCTGGAGAGAACCCTGACTACAAGGACCGTTTTAACTATGGGCTCGCTGAACATCACAAAAAAATTACGTATCCATTCTGCTGAACCGGTGCCAAGCAGAGGAATCCCACCCCTGCCTGTAACTCACCACCGTCAAGACCAGTTCTCAGTGACCCCCAACACAGAACCTTTTGGATTTCAGAGACTTTAAAGCTCTAAAGGGGCAGCCACCCTCCTCTCCTCTCTCTCAGAGTGGCCGCTTAGTTTAAGTCACGGGCGTTGTACATGGTAGTTCAGTGCTGATCTCACGAGACCACCAGAACAAACAAGCAAGCAAAACAGAAAGCCCTCACTGCCACCACTACTCCCTCACACTCACTGACCCTGCTGTACCGAGTAGACCTGCCCTGCCCAGGTTCCAAGACTGTAGACGGCGTGGGAGTGGGAAGCCCTGTCCTTCTCTCGTGGAATGGCTGGGAATTTTGAAGGGTTGATCTTGCCGAGCACAGCCCCAACCTAACAAGTGTTCTTTATCATTCATCTGTTGTTGATGGTGGTGGTGTTGTTGTTGTTGCTAGACACATTCAGGGAGCCTGTCTATGAACAAAACACTGCCTGGTCTTGCACCGACCTGAAAGTTGTTGGTTTCAGCCAATTGTCGTGGCCATTGTGTCAATCCATCTCACGAGGGTCTTTCTCTTTTTCACCGATCTTCTACTGGACCAAGCATGATGCCCTTTACTGGGGACTGGTCTCTCCTGACAGCACGTCCACAGTACATGAAACAAAGTCTTGTCATCATTGCTTTCAAGAATTTTGGTTTTCATGGAGAATTCTGGCTATCCTTATTCCAAGACAGATCTGTTGGTTCTTCTTGAAGTCCATAGTACTTTACAGTCTTTGTTAGCATCATCTTTCAAATGTATCCATTATTCTGTGGGCTTCTTCATTAACTATTCAGTTATCACATGCATATAAAGTGATGGTGATTACCAAGGCTTGTGCACCTTAGTTCTCAAAGTGACACCCTTGCTCATCAACACTTCAAAGAGAACTTGCAGAAGAGGAGATTGACCTGAAGCAATTTGCCATTTGATTTCTTGTCTGTTGCTTCCCTGGGCTCTTGTGGATTCAAGCAAGATGAAATCCTTGACAACTGAATCTTGTCTCCATTTATCACGATGTTGTTGAGTGGGCCACTTATGAGGATTTTTGTTTTCTTTCCATTGAGTTGTAATCCCTACTGAAGGCTGCAATCCTTGGTCTTCACCAGCAAGTGCTTCAAGTCCTCTTGGCTTCCAGCAAACAAGATTATGCCATCTTATGAATAAGCCTTCCTTCAATCCTGATACTGTGTTCTTCTTTATGTAACCCAGCCTCAGATGATTTGCTCAGCACCCAGATTGAGTAAGCGTGGTCAAAGGACACAACGTGATGCACATCTTTCCTGCTTTCAAACCACACAGTATCCCCTTGTTCTATTCAAAGGGTGCTTTCTAGTCTCTGTACACATTCTGCCTGAGCATAATGAAGTCTTCTGGAAATCATATTTTTCACAAAGCTATCTGTAATTTGTTATGATCCATGGAGTCAAGTGCCTTTGCATAGTCAATAAAGCCCAGGTAAATATATTTCTGGTATTCTCTGTATTAACCAAGATCTATCTGACATCAGCAATGATATTCCTCATCGCACATCCTCTCTTCTAAATGTTGTTTGAAGTTGTGCCAATTCGCTGTCAATATATTGTTGCAAGCGCTCAGCACAATTTTACTTGCATGTGATATTTTTAAAAAATCATTTTATTGGAGGGCTGAGCCTCGGTGGCATAAGTGGTTGAGTGTGGGACTGCGGCCCCCTGGGCTTGGCGGTTCAAGTCTGGCAGTGCCTCTCAGGAGCAGCGCTGAGTAGCGCCCATGACCACCAGAGGCAGTGATACCCCCCCCAAAATAGTCCAAAAATCATTTTATTGGAGGCTCATTCAGCTCTTATCACAATCCCTCCATACATCCATTGTTTCAAGCAAATGTGTACATTTGTTGCCATCCCCATTTTCAAAACATTTTCTTTCTACTTGAGCTTTTGATATCAGCTCATGATATTAATGATATTGGTTAATCATTTCCACATTCTGTTGGGTCACCTTTCTCTAGAATGAGACTGTAGATAGATTTATCACAGACTGTGAACCAGGTGGCTGTCTTCCAAATTTTGTGGCGTCCATGAGCGAGCACTTCTGACATGACATTCTTTACTTGAAGCATATCGATCCGCATTCTGTCAGTTCGGGGAACCTTGTTTTTCACCAATGCCTTCGATGCAATTTGGACTTCTTCCTTCTGTACCGTCAGTTCTTGTATTTTTTTTGAGGGGGCATCACTGCTCTCCGGTGGTGGGAGTAGGAGGCCCAGCCCCACTGTTGGACTTGAACCTCCGTCCCAGTGGGCCGCAGTCCCGCGCACAACCACTCCGCCGCCGGGGCTCAGCCCGTACCGTCAGTTCTTGATCGTATGCTGCCTCCTGCTGTGGTTGAATGCCAACCAATTCATTTGTCCTCTATTTCTCCCATGCTCATTTGATGCTTCCTGGGAAGTGCGATATTTTTGCCCACAGAATCTTTCAATATTGCCATTTCAGACTTGGATGCTTTTTGACCCTTTCCAACTTGGAAAACGCGGAGCATGTCCTTCCTTTTTTGTTTGCTCACTCTGGGCTTTTGCACGTTTCGTGATGGCACTGCATGTGAAAGCTGAATAAGGAAGACTGAGAAGAGAACAGGTGCATTTGGATACGACGCCAGGAGAACTAAGTCCATCACGGACTGTCAGGAGGATGACGCGATCCCTCTGGGAAGAAGGGTGGCCAGGACGCTTCTTCGACGTGAGTGTGGTGAGAACGCGTCTCACTGGCTCTGCTTGTGTTGAGGTGGGACAACCCCCGAGGGAGGAGGGTATGCTTGGTGAAGCCGAGGGTCGCTTCGAAAGACAAAGATTCTAAGCAAAGAGAATGAGCACAGTGAGTACAACAACAGCAG
The DNA here is from genome assembly GCA_004026705.1 of Nesogale talazaci. Classification (NCBI taxonomy): domain Eukaryota; kingdom Metazoa; phylum Chordata; class Mammalia; order Afrosoricida; family Tenrecidae; genus Nesogale; species Nesogale talazaci. Next base: position 10,664 of record PVJH01045349.1, read on the forward strand.
TGACTGTGAGCTTGGGGCCTGACTCGGTAGAGCAGCGGTGCTCAACCTGTGGGTCACGACCCCTTTGGGGTCCACCAACCCTTGCACGGGGTTGGCCAGATTCACAGCAGTAGCAAAATGACAGCTAGGAAGTGGCAACAGAAATTGTTTTATGGTTGGGGGTCAGCACAACACAAGAAGTGTATGAAAGGGTGGCGGTATGAGGAAGGTTTAGAACCACTGAGGTAGAACGTTTCATTCTGATATGTTTCAGGGTGCAACAAGTTAGGTTCCACAGATCCTAACATCAACATGACATCGTTTTATAAAGGACTCAACTTTATTATTTTTTTAGCGTAGATTTTATTGGGGGCTCTTACAGCTCTTATAACATTCAATACATCATTCGTATTAAGCACACGCGTACACATGCTGCCACATTTATTTCCAAACATTTTTTACTTGAGCCCCCAGCATAAGCTCCTCTTTCCTCCTTTCCTCTAGTTCTTTTAAAAAAAAAAATTCCAGCTCCCCGTATTTCTCCTCCTCCCCCCATGAACCCCTAATAATTCATAAATTGTTATTACCTCTTCATATCATACACTGTCCAAGGTGTCACCTCACCCACCCCTCAGCTGTCTGCAGCCCAGAGAAGAGGTCACATGTAGATCCCTGAAATTAGTTCCCCCTTTCTACTCCACCATCCCTCCACCCTCCCAGTATCACCATTCCCACCACTAGTCCCAAGGAATCACCTATCCTAAATTCCCCATGCTTCCGACTCCAGTGTACATCCCCTGGTCTAGTTGAATCTGTCTGGTAGAATTGGGATTGTGATAGTGGATGGGAGGAAGCATTTGAGAACCAGAGGAAAGTTGCACATTTCATGGCTACTGCACTGTACTTAAGACTGGCTCATCTCCTCACTGTAACCCCTCTGTAAGAGGATGTCGCTTCACTTACTGATGGGCTTTGGGTCCCCTATCTGAACACCCCCTCATTTATGATGATATAATTTTTAGATCTTTGCTTCTTGTTTTGGGGGCATCACTGCCCTCAGGTGGTGGGAGTAGGAGACCCAGCCCCACTGCTGGAATTGAACCTCCATCCCAGTGGGCCGCAGCCCCGCGCACAACCACTACGCCACCGGGGCTCAGCCCAGATCTTTGCTTCTTGATACCGGATCCCTTTGACACCTCGTGGTCACACAGGCTGGTGTGCTTCTTCCATGTGGACTTTGTTGCTTCTGAGCTAGATGGCCGCTTGTTTACCTTCAAGCCTTTAAGACCCCAGATGCCACATCTTTTGATAGCCGGGCATCATCAGCTTTCTTCACCACATTTACTTATGCACATATTTGTTGTCAGCAATTATATCAGGAAAGTGAGCATATAATGTTATTATTATGAGTTCTTGAAACCTAATAATTGATTCTTTGGGCATCTCTTGGTCCCACAAGCTGGTGTGCTTCTTCCAAGTGGGCTTTGTTGCTTGTGAGCTGGATGGCCGCTTGCTTACTTTCCAGAGTTTTAAGACCCCAGATGCTACATCTTTTGAGAGTCAGGCACCATCCGCCGGGAACCACTGAGGTAGAGGGTTTTCATTCTGATTTGTTTCAGGTTGCAACAAGTTAGGAGTGGCTCGACAGATCCTAACATCAACATGACATCATTTTATAAAAGACTCAACTTTATATGCCAAAAAAAAAACCAAAAAACCTCCCAAGCCAACCTCACTGCCATCAAGTCAATGCCAATTCATAGTGATCCACTGGGATAGGGTAGAACTGCCCCTGTGAGTCTTCCAG
>PVJH01045350.1:0-12425 GCA_004026705.1 Nesogale talazaci
GAAGGACTAGACGCTTTTAATAACATCGTAAATAGTAAAATAAGAGGACTAGAGAATGTGGGAAAATTGGGGCTGAGCCCCGGTGGTGTAAGTGGTTGAGTGTGAGACTGCAGCCCGTGGGCTTGGCGGTTCAAAGCCAGCGGCTTTCAGGAGCAGCACTGGATAGCTCCTACGACCACCAGAGGGCAGTGAGGCTCAACAAAAAAGAAAAAAGAAAATGTGGGAAAACTAACCCAGATTTGGAGGACTAAAGAATAAGTAGGGATTTTAGTCAAATGACAAGGGGAAAGGGATATGTTGAAACAGGTTGTGGAAACAGGGCTAGCAGTTAAAGATAGCATCAAATTCAAGTAGGTAGTCTCCCACTTAAGTTTATTCAATTTATGGTAAGCTGCACTTAACAGCTGCCCTTTTTCTTTTTTTGTGTGTATCTTAGTCATGTGTGCTGCATACAGTGCATGCACTTTACTAGTGTCACTGTATCAGTAATGTTTTCAACTCCCAAATACAATAAAGATCAAATTTAAAAGATAGTGATGATAAAAGGCAATACTAATAAAACTATATATGTGTGTGTGTGTGTGTGTGTGTGTGTGTGTATATATAATATATATCAGGACCCACTTACAAAGGAGTTGTTGGAATGGAATGCTGTCATGAATCTCAGGTGTTGTGTAGGTGAGATTTCTCGTGGAAGGTGACACTAGAGAGGAAATTCAGGAGTGAAAGGGTATCTTAGAGAGTTGCTCTTGTTAGCTGTTATCAGTGTTAATGGCATTTCCAAACTTAGTCTTAGGAATATCCTTGCATAGAATACTAGTATCCCCTACCCCCAAAAAAGGCTTCCTTTGTCCAGATGTTAAGATCTTTAGGGCTGAGCCCCGGTGGTGTAGTGGTTGAGTGTGGGACTGCGGCCCACTGGCTTGGCAGTTCAAATCCAGCAGCAGCTCTCAAGAGCAAGGCTGGGTAGCTCCCACGACCACTAGAGGGCAGTGATGCCCTCCCCCCCAAATCTTTAACTGGGGCAGAAGCTTTCCAAAAACAATCCCATCATTTGATCCATTTAATCAGCTAGTTGTTCTCTGTGGTATTGATGGAGGCTCTGAGTCATTAAAACAGAATTATTTTTAAAAAGCAGAATTTAAAAGTCTTTAATGAATAAAAAAAGTCTTTAATGTTAACGTCTGGGGATGACAGATAGACCCCATATATGTTCCTACAAGTCTCTGTCATTTCCTTAAAGGTGTCATCCAAGTGTAAATGTGCAAAATATGTGTAACAGTAAGTAGCTTAAAAATACATATATTTTAGGGCTGAGCCCCGGTGGCGTAAGTGGTTGAGTGCGGGACTGTGGCCCACAGGCTTGGCAGTTCAGATCCAGCAGCGGCTCTCGGGAGCAGTGCTGGGTAGCACCCACGACCACCAGAGGGCAGTGATGCCCAAAAACAAAACAAAAAACAAATACATATATTTTTTAGGCCTTTTACCTATATATCCACTCCACTCTTGTGGGTATGTTTGGTTCCAAAGATTAGTGACTATGCGAAATTGGTATTTGTGAATATTTCCTACATAAATATTAAACACTTCAAAAAGATAATTTACTGGGCTGAGCCCCAGTGGTGTAGTGGTTGTGTGCTGGACTGCGGCCCACAGGGTTGGCGCTTCAAATCCAGCCGCAGCACTCCAGGAACAAGACTGGACCTCCTACTCCCACCAGAGGCCAATGATGCCCACCAAAAAACAAAACAAAACAAAAACCAAGGTAATTTACTATGTTTTTAAAAATTATTTTATTAGCAGCTCATGCAGTTCTTATCACAACCCATAAATCCATTGTGTCAAACACATTTGTACATTGGTTGCCATCATTATTTTCAAAACATTTACTTCCTACTTGAGCTGTTGGTATCAACTTTTCATTTTTTCCCCTCCTTCCCGCACCGTCCCTTCCTCATGAACTCATGATAATTTACAAAATGTTTTCTTTTCATGTCTGACACTAGTTGATGTCTCCCTTTACCTACTGTTCTGTTGTCCATCCCCTGGGAGGGTGTTATATTTAAATAATATGCACAAAAACAAGAAAAAGCAAAAGAAAGCAACTAAGAAAACCACCACCACCACAAAAATAAAACCCTATAAATAGTTCAAGGTTTTTTGTTTGTTCAACTTCAAGGGATGTTGTCCATGGAGTCTGTTGGGTGCGGGAACTTCATTGCTCTGCTCCCCTGGCTGTTCTGTTGCATGCCCTTTGTTTTTCACATCGGTGTGTGGAGGTCAGATCGGGCACAATTCCCACACTGTTCAGTGTTGTCCCTGTAGCCCCGTGGGTCATTGCGGGCCGGCATGTCTTGTGGTGGGGCCATCCCTGTGGTTGCCTCTCTGCATTGACTGTTCTGAGCAGGAATAATTGTCCTCAGAGCGGTGATGCAGGATGTGCTCCACTCTCTCTTCCTCTATCTTTGTTTGCTCTTGTATGCTCTGACAGCACATGTACCTCTCCCTGAGCTTTAGCTTTAGTTCTGTCTTCCGGAGTGACTTCTTCTTGGGGATAAGGAGACTGTCTTGTAATTGGGATTGGGGTCGGCCTTGATAATGTACTATGAAGAAGTTGCTGATCTTGCAAAATTTATCATGTGAACTGCAACCTCATTTATATCATCAAGACCATATTTTCCAACTTGTGTTTCTTGCTCTTTGTTTCTAACTTTTGTGTTCCAGCTACCAATAATTGCCAGTACATCTTGATTGGATGTTTGATTAATTTCAGACCCAAGATGTTGATAGAATTCTTCAATTTGTACTCCACCAGGTTTGGTGGTTGATAGGTAAATTTGAAGTATAGTTGATTGACTGGATTTCCATGTATGCCGTTGGATATTATCCTTTCACAGACAGCACTGTACTTCAATAAAGATTTTTAAATGTCCTTTTTGACTATGAATGCAACACCATTCCTCTAGAATGTGTCATTCTCAGCATAGTAAACTGTAAGATTTTCTGTGCCCAAATGGCCAGTAAAGGCCAGTAAAGGTATTCAGCTCGCTAATACCTAGATCTTTATCTCTTCCATTTCATTCTTTGTTTTGTTTTGTTTTTTGGGGGGGGACATCACCGCTCTCTGGTGGTGGGAGTAGGAGGCCCAGCCCCACTGCTGGAATCGAACCTCTGTCCCAGTGGGCTGCAGTCCCGTGCACAACCACTACGCCACCAGGGCTCAGCCCTGTTCCATTTCATTCTTAACAGCTTCCGGTTTCCCTAAAGTCGTACTGCATACACTCCCAAGTTCCAATTGTTAATTTATGTTTGCAGCTGTTTCTTCTATTTTAGAGGTTTTTGGGCCCTCAGAAATTCATGTTTCCAAACTTTACTTCATTCATTTAATTATGAATGACCGTACTTTGAGAAGGCCACTCTTTGTCAGTCGTATTTTTGAGTGATCTTCAGGTACTTTCTCTGACAGTGTTTTGCTTCTATTCATCAGGGGTTCACAATCTAACTGCATTTCGATGTTATCCATAAGATTGTCAGTGACAAATTACTCCCAACTGGACAGTTTATTCCTTCCTTGAAGTCTTAGTCTGGAAGCTTTGCTGAAACCTCCTCACTTGGGTGTCCCTGCTGGTAATTGAGATACCAATGACTTAGCTTTTAGCATCACAGCAATATACAAATCACCACAGTGAAACAAACTTATCAATGATGTTGTTCTAAATATGAGCATTCTGTTGAGCCACCTTTCCTTAAAATTGAATACAAATATGGATTTCTTCCAGTCAGTTGACCAAGTAGCTATCTTCTACACTTCCTGACATAGTTGAGTGAGTGCTTCTAGGGCTTCACTACTTGCTGAAATGTTTCCATTGGTATTCCATCAATTCCTGGAGTCTTGTTTTAGCCTGATGCTTTCATTGCAGCTTGAACTTCTTCTTTCTATATCATTGGTACTTGTTCTATGTTACCTCCTGAAATGGTGGAATGTTAAATATTTCTTTTTGATACAGTGTCTGTGCTTTCCTTCTATCTTCTTTTGATGCTCTGTACACCATTCAATATTTTCCCCATGGAATCTTTCAGTGTTGCATCCCAGGCATGGCTTGAATTTTTTATTTCTTTCCAGTTAAGATATGCTTAGCATGTTCTACCTTTTTGATTTTCTAACTCCAGGACTATGCACATTTCATATAACAACAGCAAGGATAGCAAAGTGATGAAAACTCTGGGGAGTACCATAAATAGACTTTGGAGACAGAGTGTGACACCCATTAGACTCATCTGGAAAACATTCATAAAGGCCAGCAAACAGACGTTGAATTATTTATAGGCTTTTCCATCTTTGTCAGTGGCTTTCTTTTTATTCTTTATTGTTGTTTGTCTTGACTTCCTTTGTTTTATTTGTCTTCGTCTAGCTTTTGCACTTATTAATGTGCCCACATGTCTGTCTAGATAAGATAGGTGGAATAAGTAATTCAGAGGTGAAAAGAACAGGACTAATGATTTGTGAGGGGAGGGCTACGGGAGAAGGGGAGGTGGGAGAAAGAAAGCAGGGGGAGCCAACCCAGGTACAAAGGAACAAGAAGTGAACTAAAATCACTGGTGAGAAGGGTGTAGGATCCCTAGTGGGGCTTACTCAAAGGCAACGTAGCAGCAAGGAATTACTAAACTAGAATGAAGGCTGAACATAATGGTGGGACAAGAAAGTAAAAGGAAATAGACGAGGGCTGAGCCCTGGTGGCGTAGTGGTTGTGCGCAGGACTGCGACCCACTGGGATGGAGGTTCAGTTCCAGCAGCAGCTCCACAGAAGCAAAGGCTGGGCCTCCTACTCCCACCACCAAAGGGCAGTGATGCCCCCCCCCCCCCAAAAAAAAGAAATAGATGAAAAACCAAGAGATAACAGACATTTATAGACGTCTAAATACATCCATGTACATATATAAATATATAAGGGGACTAGAACTATGCACTCATCTATATGTTAAGAATTAAGGTTGCAGATGGACATTGGGCCTTGACTCGAGTACTCCCTCAACACAAGAACACTTTGTTTTAATAATCGCCTTCTGTGATGCTCACCTTGCCAACACAATCACTGAAGACAAAGCGGGTGCATAAGCAAATGTGATGAAGAAAGTTGATGGTGCCTGGCTATCAAAAGATATAGCATCTGAAGTCTTAATGGCTTGAATCTTCAAACAGCCATCTCGCTGAAAAGCAACAAAGCCCACATGGAAGAAGTACACCAGCCTGTGTGATCACAGGTGTTGATCGGATCAGGTATCGGACATCTAAGACCCAGAACAAAATCAGACCCTGTGTGAATGGTCGGTGGAAGGCAAGGAGTAGAAACTCAAAGCCCACCTATAGACAATTGGACATCCCCTCACAGAAGGGTCACAGGAAGAGATGAGTCAGTCAGTCGGTGCAGTATAGCACTGATGAAACACACAGCTTTGCTCTCGGTCTTTGGTGCTTTCTCCCCACTATGATGACCTTATTTCTACCTTACAAATAGGACTGGGCCAGAGCATGCACACTGCTACAAATAAGAGCCTGCAGCACAGGGACTCCAGGATAGATAATCCCCTAAGGGCCAACAGTGAGAACAGAGTTAACTGGCAGAATTGGGGAGCATTGGGGTGAGGAAGTAGGAATTAATCACAAAGATCAACATAAAACCCCTTCCCAGAGGGACAAATAACAGAAAAGTGGGTGAGTGCTGTTGGAGGACAGTGTAAGATATGAAAATAATAATCTGTAACTTATCCTGGCTTAATGGGGGAGAAAGGGTGGGTGAAGCAATATGGAGCTGGTAATGGGCTCAAATGGGAAGAGAATACTTTGATGATGATGGTAGCAAATGTTTTTGACACACTGGATGAATGTATGGATTGTGATAAGAGATGTAAGAGGCTTTAATGAAAGTAATTAATAAAAAGAACAAAATGTACTGTTTCAATTGAGTTTTTTGTTTGTTTGTTTGTTTGTTTGTTTGCTTTGGGCATAACTGCCCTCTGGTGGTGGGAGTAGGAGGCCCAGACTTTGCTCCTGTAGAGCTGGAATTGAACCTCCATCCCAGTGGGCCGCAGTCCTGCGCACAGCCAGTACGCCACCGGGGCTCAGCCCTCAATTGAGATTTTTTTTAATGATACTTTGAAAAAGAAGGATGGAAATTGGTAGGGTGACCAAAAAACCTAAGTACTACTTCTCTCTAATGTCATTTTCCTGGATGATACATGTAATTCTTTTCCACTTTATTTCAGGGAAATTGTGTAACACCTTAATCAAGATCTTAATAGAAAATAATAGGAACTTTTGCAATTTGATTAGCTGTAGCCCTGATGAGTCAGCAGTGAAAGATCTCAACTGATAGCCAGAAGGTGTTCAAATTCACCAACAGGTCTGTGGGAGACAGCGGTGGTGACCTGCTTCCATCAGGCTTTTCAGCCTGGCTCATGCGATGAGGTAGTTCTTCACACAATTACAAGGTTGCTCTCAGTCCAAATTGAGTGCCAAAGTGGTTAAATTGATTCTACCTTAATTTGTTAAAAGATATCTTCAAATTGTTAAAGGGTTCCTGGTGGTGCTCTGGGTTAGATCTTTGGGCTGTACGGTTGGCAGTTTAAATCACATGGAAGGCTGAGCATGCCGCTTCTCATAAAGATTTATAATCTTAGAAGTCCTAATTAGATTCACTTTGGTTCAGAATTGATGCTATGACAATGGGTTTATTTAAAGTGTTAAAAAAGCAAAGATGTTGGGCCTGAGCCCCGGTGGTGTAGTGGTTGTGCACGGGACTGCGACCCACTGGGACGGAGGTTCAATTCCAGCAGTGGGGCTCGGCCTCCTACTCCCACCACCGGAGAGCAGTGATGCCCAAAAAAAGCCAAACAAACAAACAAAAAAAAGCAAAGCTGTCTCCTACTCCCACCACCAGAGGGTAATGATGCCTAAAAAAAAAAAAAAGTTAAAAAAAAAAAAGCAAAGATGTCACTTTGAAGACTCAGTTGCACCTAATCTTAGGCCACGGTATTTTCAATTATCTTGACTGTATATAAAAACTAAACAATGAAAAAAAAACTAAACAATGATTAAGAAAGACTGAAGAATAATTGATGTTTTTGAGTTATAGTATTGAGGAATAATGAAAGAACCACAGACTTCTTGAAGAGTGAACACAGCTGTCTTAAAAGAATTATAGCTAGGATGTGCAACATTGTTCAGAATCCATCTCATGTATTTTTGACATGTGATTAGCAGGGGCTAGTCTCTGAAGAAGGACATTAGGCTTGTATGTTATCATCCAAGTGTCAAAGAGAGTCAAAGAAAAAGGGGAAGACTGCAGCAGATGGATTGATACCGTGACTATAATAATGTCACAGGAACTGGCCGTGCTTCATTATATTGTACATAGGTTATGCAAGTCAGAATTGACTTGTTAGCATCTAATAGCAACATATCTGTTACTTTTATTTTGTTTGATGAGTGCTGCTATTCTACTTGGTATTTATGCAGAACAACAAGAAATGTAGTCACTGCCCTCCAAAAGCAAACATTCTTGGTGGGATTCACTCCCTTGTCGAATAATTTTTCATATGTTGTCTGTGACAATTTTCAATCACTGTGACATAATTCCTTTAACTCCCCATTGTTGCAGGAAAACCTTACTACTGGTGTTTTTTTTTCTTTTCATTTACTTTAATCTAAAAATCTTAAATTTTGGCTTAGTGAGTTTGATACTTTATTAATGTTTTTGCTTTTAATGCTTTTAGCATTTATCCCTACACGCAATAGAAACCATTCCCTAGAGACAATGGAGGGGGGAGAAATATCAAAAGTAGGAAACAGAGCTCAGCCCCGGTAGCGTAGTAGTTGAGTGCGGGACTGCGGCCGACTGGCGTGGCGGTTCAAATCCAGCAGCAGCAAGGCTGGGCCTCCCACTCCTGCCAGAGGGCAGTGATGCCTAAATAAAATAAATAAAGTGGAAGCAAAGGATGTGTACCAGATCTAAGTCGTGTCGCACCCATGGTAAAGGCCACTGGGTAGATGCTTGTCAGTGCAGCAGCCACGTTCCCGTGCCACCTCATTTCATACCAAGAGCCAGGAGATCAAAATCTGGTAAAAGTTTGTTTTCCTAATTGTCAGATTGGTGATTTACACAGGAAGAATGCAGAAGTAAAAAACTCTTGGGGGGGCTGAGCCCCAGTGGCGTAAGTGGTTGAGTGCAGGACTGCGGCCCACTGGGATGGAGGTTTCAATTCCAGCTCCATAGAAGCAGCACTGGGTAGCTCCCATGACCACCAGAGGGCAGTGATGCCAAAAAAAAAAAAAAAACACCCTCTTGGACAAGCTTACTCTCTCCGTGGTGAAAATTCTCAACACCAAGGTCTCAAATTGTTAGCTGGTATATTTGTGAGTAATGAAAAACCCATCAAGGATGTATGGATCTCACAATTAACTCCTTATCTGTTTCAGAAGAATGGAAATTTTTGATCCCTGGTTTAAAGCAGTGTTCAACTTTAATTATTTCATGCATTTTGTTCTGCCAGTGTGAAATTAATTTGGTTTGCATAAGATGTTGGCACTTCAAGCTTACCAGATACCTGACAGTAGAAAAACGTGACAAACTGCTTCCATAAAGATTTACAATCTTGGGATCCACATGGAGTAGCTGTTGTGTGTTCTGCATGCTTACTGAGTTGGAGTCAACCTGAGTGCAGTGGGCTTTGTTTTTTTGTATTGCATAATAAAGTTATATAAAATAGAGTGTTTGTGTTGCATTAGTTGTGTAAGAAGCACTGTCGGGCTGAGCCCCGGTGGTGTCGTGATTGTGTGGGGGACTGCGGCCCACTAGGATGGAGGTTCAATTCCAGCAGTGGCTCCACAGGAGCAAAGGCTGGGCCTCCTACTCCCACCACCAGAGGGCAGTGATGCCCAAACCAAAAAAAAAACACTGTCATGTCTATTTGATCTTTTTGCTATATATTGCCAGTTAACCATTGATTCCATTTGTTTGACAAAGAAGGGAACTTGCTTAGAGATTAACATTAAAATGTCTTCGTAAACCTGGGACACCTTTCCCAGCCTCTTGATCACAGTGTTGTTCTTTGTGTAAACCAATATACATGAAGATGAAAAGTTGACTGGATATTTCTGTTTTTAAAATCCATTGCTACCATTTATCAAATTAATTTGTTACATAGGTTTCACCCTTGTAAAAGGTACAGAATTGATTTTCAACTTGTTCTTGAAAATCAGGTACTGTGATGAAAAACTAAATTGATCTAGCAGTTCTGCCACTGTAGCATAACATTTACATAAAATGATAATTCCATGTTACTTGTTCCTTACATAATTGCCTTATGTGAGCTTTATTTTTCAGAACTGTTTTGCGACATTTATTTCTGACAAAATCTCAAGCGCTGTTAATTGCTAAATAAAAAGGCTGTGCTAAAATTTAGGGTGTGACAACTACTTCTGGATAGATCACAGTTAGCAATATACTCATTTTACGTATAGATGACTGACGGATTTAGTCCATAGTTTGTGACTAGTGCTAGGTCCTTAGTGCCATGGCTATCATAAGTACTCAGTTGTCTATAAGTATCCACCAGTGACTTTCACTTCCCAGAAGCAATTAAGTTTGTGCGTCAATGAATAATTAGAACCAGGGGAAAGGGACCATGTTTCTGAGATGGTTTTGGATCTTTAGATATTTAAAAATACAATTTCAGGACTGAGCCCCGGTGGCGTAGTGGTTGTGCGCGGGACTGCGGCCCACTGGGATGGAGGTTCAATTCCAGCAGTGGGGTTGGGCCTCCTACTCCCACCACCGGAGAGCAGTGAGTTCCCCCCCCCCCCCCCAAAAAAAAATACAATTTCAGGCTGAGCCCCAGTGGCGTAGTGGTATTGTGCTGGACTGCGGCCCACTGGAATAGAGGTTCAATTCCAGCAGCAGCTCCACAGGAGCAAAGGCTGGGCTTCCTACTCCCACCACCAGAGGGCAGTGATGCCCAAAAACCAAACAAACAAAATCCCAATTTCAGTGTAAAGTAAGATATTTTTTAATTAAAAAAATTTTTTTTGCTTTGGTCGTTGTAGAAGTACATGTAGCATCATTTTAGAGAGATTTTGTTATCTCCCATTGGCCCATGTTTTTCAATACCTTAAGGTTTTTTTTTTAAGGTAAAACTACAATAGGATTTTAAAAGGCAATATATTTCACTGTGTATGTATAAATTAAAAATCATGTCTAGTAATTATTGGATTGCTAAAAGAGCAAGTCTTGGTGGCAGTGGGGTTAGATGTTGGACTACTGACCACATAGAGATTACGGTTCTGAAAACCTCACAGGCTCATCCTGCTCTGCTGTCTAACATGGTTTGGTTTTGATTTAGATTGCTAAGACAAACTAAGGTCATTGGCTTTATTAATTAATACGTGAAGAGGCAGCCGATTTATATTACCATCACTTCAATACAAGGAGTAAAGTCACATTTACCCATTTGAGATTTTTCTTACTAAAATAAATTAGTGAAGACCGCTCTTGATATTTTCTTCCCTATGGATGTATGTTTTTCTTGGATCATTTCATGCTGACCTCTGGTAACTTACCTGTCCAGATTAGGGCAATATGTAAGTGGTGCCCAACCTCAAACTACTGTGTTCCCATCCCCTGATTGTTTTAACTGTCTTATTAAACCTGTACATTTCTAGTAAAAAATAACTTTTTGTCAAGAAGAAATAAGATTTAGGGGCTGAGCCCCGGTGGTGTCGTGATTGTGCGGGGGACTGCGGCCCACTGGGATGGAGGTTCAATTCCAGCAGTGGGGCTGGGCCTCCTACTCCTACCACCGGAGAGCAGTGATGCCCCCCCCCCAAAAAAAAAAAAAAGAAAGAAAGAAGATTTAAAAGTTTGTACATCAATACTTGACATTTTAAAAATAAGCAAAAACATTTTCAGATTATGAGCAATTGTTTGTCATTTTTGTTTTATATGACTTTAAAAAATTGAAACCAGCTCTTGTGGTACGTGAAATGTTTTGTACTTGTTTATATGTATTGCTTTCAGTTGGATTTTAATACGGTTGTATAATGTGAAATTCATTCACACTCCTGGTGAAATGAAGTCCTAGTACAACCAGCAGAATTTCTTTCTTTCTTTCTTTTTTTTTTTTTGTGGGCATCACTGCCTCTGGTGGTCGTGGGCACTACCCAGCCGCCACTGGATTTGAACCGCCAAGCCTGCGGGCTGCAGTTCCGCACTCAACCACTTACGCCACGGGGGCTCAGCCCTTTATTTCATTTTGTAATCAATGTGGCTGCCCCTATCTTCCTTGGGAGTAGAATAAACGCAATTATTTTGTCTCAGATCCCTTTACTTTACTGAACTATCATTGGCAAATATTCATATTTAGTATATTTAATTTTTTATAAACAAATCTCTGCCATATAGTCATAATCCACAAATCCATTGAACTTATATTTGGTAGTATTGTTTAAAAAAATTGAAAGTGGGACTTGCTGCCAAATCTTGATTGCTAGTCATCAGTTCATGGCACCAATGACACCTTAGTGTAAGAGGTTCTGAACATTGCACATCTGTTTTTGCAGCATTAAGCAAACATCCTTTTTTTGGTACTTGTGGTGGAGGGGCATTGCAATTTTGAAGCTAAATAGGTAGGAGGAAATACATCATATTTTATAATAACTTAATTCTCTTTTAGAAAATACTTAACTAACTCAACTACCAAAAATTAGTTGACCGTTTTTTTTTTCTTTTTTTAATCATTTTATTGGGGGCTCATACAACTCGTATCACAATCCATACTTATATCCAGTGTATGCAAAGTACATTTTTACATTTGTTCTCATCATCATTCTGAAAACATTTTCTTTCTACTCAAGCCCTTGCTATTATTCTCATTTTTCCCTTCACTCCCTACTCTCCCCTCTCATGAACCCTTAGAAATTTATAAATTATTATCATTTTGTCATATCTTATACTGTCTCAAGTTTCCCTTCTCCCATTTCCCTGTTGTCTGTACCCCAGGGAGGAGGTTATATGTAGATCCTTATAATGGGTCCCCACCTTCCTCCCACCCTCCTGGTATCGCCACTGTCACTATTGGTCCTAAACAGATCACCTGTCCTGGATTCCCTATGTTTCCCCATGTTTCCGGTTCCTATCTGTACCAGTGTACATCCTCTGGTTGACCTTTTTTTAAAAAAAAAATAGAGGAAGCTGTTTTATTAGCCTTTAAATTCTGAATACCCTGTTTGCAGAAGGCTATAACGACAGTGAAACCTCAGTCTTTTTCAGAGTCTCCATGTGGTTGAAGCCTCTATTGAATTCTCTCAGATCATTGACCAAGGATGTGTAGATAGTCTTATTCTTTGACACAGCGATTGGAAACTGGATGAG
>PVJH01045351.1:0-12458 GCA_004026705.1 Nesogale talazaci
TTGGCTATGCAGATAGAGTTGGGGTAATTTGCCAGCTTTATGGGCTTGGGCAGTTAGGGGGGTGTCCAACGCCTCCACAAAAGTGTTTTTTAATGGTAGAGTGGCCCGCACCCTCCTCGATGTCAAGGCTGCCAGCCTGCGGGCTGGGGAGGCAGTCAGCACCCAGTATCTTCAACCCGCCCTGGGCACTGGCAGGGAGCAGGAAGGGGGAGGAGAGACAGAATAGAATCTGGCGGACAGGAGGAGCAGGGAGGCTAGGTGCTAGGAGGAGGGGATGGGGGCCAGAGGTGGCCTCCACGGAGGACTGAAGTCTTCTCTAATGACATCCAGAAATTTCCCTTCTGGTGGTGGCCAAGGTGCCAGTAAGACACATGTTTCCTATCCTTACCTCCGACTGCCCAGAAAGAATCACTATTTGCTCTGCTGGTGTTTGAAGGGTGGTGCTGGCAGAGAGAGCCGGGAGTCCCAGAACAAACACGTCTGTCTTGGAAGAGATTCTTGTCCCGAGAGGCAGGGTGGAGAGGCGACTTTTCATGTGTTCGGGACTTGTTGCCAGGCGAGATGAGCTCCTGGAGCGGGACATGAAACAGGGCCAAGTGGCAGGGTGGTGGAAAAGAGGAGGGCCCTCAAGGAGGGGCACGGACGCAGTGGCTGCAAACATTGCCATGTTGTGAGGATGGTGCGGGACAGACAGGGTTTGGGTGGATGGTCCTTGTGATTGCTATGACTTAGGACCCCCACCATCATCCTCATGGGAGCAGCCCGCAGACCAGCGAACACTGCCCGCTTACGTCTTCACAATGTCTGCTTTTTCAGACTTAGAGGAAACTTCAGGAATCGTGGTCCAGCAAACACCCCCAGGTTCTCTATGAAGAACCAACAGTGCTCTGTCCTCTGTTCCCATTTGCCCAACTATCAGATAGGTCAGCTGCAGAAAGCATGGCAGGCCCCTCATGTACACCTCTGCATGTATTTCTTAAGACGAAGGACCGTTTCTTAAGAATCGCAACCACTTTTCCATACAAGAAAATGAACAATGCCAAGATTCATTTACGATCCACTCAAGATTCTTATTGTTTCCTCAAGTGTCCCAAGGTTGTGCTTCCCGCTCAAGAAGTGGTCTGTAGATTTGAGGCAAGATCCGATTTTGCAAGACCACTGGCGTGAATTCTGCTTTGCAGCCAACCTCTTGGGCAGGGCAGAAGATGGATAGTTCTTTTGGAAAGTGGATTTTTACACCCCTTCTGTGACGTGGCTGGTGAGTTCACACCGCAGGTTTTGGGGCTAGCAGTTGGATGCCTTAGGCATTGCTCCACCAGTGTGTCTATAGATCCCATGAGATAGCACAAAAGTGTCACCTTGTGGGGGACAAGTTCAACCTCCTCCGGCTACACAGGGGGCAAGGAGATCCACTTCCTCCCCAGCCCAAGGCTGATGTCTATGATTGCACACATGCTTCTACCCTCCAATCCTCTGTCTTCATTTCTGACGCCGAGTTAGTTAAGCTAACCCGTTGCAATGCACGTAGAACTCACAGATGACATGCGTGCGTCTGTCCAGGAAGGCCCTCGTGGAGATGGATGGACCCAGTGGCTGCAACCATGGCCTCGCACATTGAAACGGCTGTGAAGATGATGTCGGGGTCAGGCTGCCATGAGTAGGAACAGACCACAGCCCCTAACAGCAGCAACACGGAGCTTGTTCGGGAAGTTAACAGGGTATAAAACATTAAGGATGCAGTTCTCTGGACCACAGCACCTCTTTCCTGCCATGCTGGCAGGC
Source organism: Nesogale talazaci (assembly GCA_004026705.1). Taxonomy (NCBI): domain Eukaryota; kingdom Metazoa; phylum Chordata; class Mammalia; order Afrosoricida; family Tenrecidae; genus Nesogale; species Nesogale talazaci. The sequence goes on from PVJH01045351.1 coordinate 1,783, forward strand.
ATCTCTCTTTGGTCCTCAGCCTCTTGATCTCCTCCCTGCTTGGGCGAGCATTACAGACTTCCTCGGGTGCTGCTGAAGGCACTCAGCTTCCCTTGTCTGGGGCCTGGGGAGTCCACTGCTCTGTCTCTCTGTCTGGGCGCTGCTCCTCTGCTGCCTTTCCCTCTCACATCAGCTTCACTCCTGGTGCTTCTTTCTCGGTGAGCACGAGATTCTCTCTTCCTGCTCCCTTTACCCTAGTGGGCTGGCAGAAGTGACCCCGAGTTTGCAGGTCCCCACCCACCATGTGGTAGGAGTTACAAAGACTAAGGATAGAAGAGTCTTACCAAGTAATTCCACTTCATTGCAATTGATCGCTTTGATCATTCAAATACATTTTTACCCTTTGTGATGACAAAGAACTCTGTAGGGAAATATAGTGTGTGTAAGTATGTATGTATGTATATATATATATATATATATTTCCCTTTTGTGGGTCATCCACTACATATTTATCACCATGTAATACATATGATCTTTAATTTTCACATCAACCATATGAAGCATGTACCATTAACTCCATCTTATAGATGAGAAAACTAAGACTTAAAGAGTTTAATAACTCCATGGCTTCTTGTCTATAAACTGCCAAACAGTGGGTTCCCTAACTCTCAACGTGGGAGATACTATTGTTTAGGAGTAGAAGCTTCATCTTTCGTATCTGACAATGTTCTGGTGCTGTTCAGAAGGTTCACAAGGACGATTTCCTCTGAAGTGGATGGTCCATTCCTTCCTCGAAGTCTGCTTGTAATCTAGAAGCTCTGATGAAACCTATTCACTTAAGGTGACCCAGGTGGAATCTGAAAAACAAGTGACGTCACTTTCAGCATCCCACCACACTCTGACAAACTACGGCTAGTCTGGGTAAACTAGGGAAGCAAATCCACAGGAACTCATATATGTATATGAAAGAGTTTCATATAAAGAATAAATATATACCAAGAAAACATCCCAATCGTGTCCAGCCCAAGCCCATAAGTTTGACTTAGCCCATATGCCTGACACAGAATTACAAAGTCCTCCACCAACTCATTAAACACCCACAGAATGATGTCGACGGCAGGAGGAAAGCTGATCAGTGAATGTGTCAGCATTTCAGCGCTGGCAGGGGTTTCCACACGGTTGCTCCAGCCCCCAGGGCTGCATCCGGGTAGGTCTATGTGGCTTCTCCTCAGGGATGTCTCACAGGAAGTGAGCCTTGTCAGCTGAAGCAGGGAACTGACCAAGGCAGCTGCACCCTGGTCCGACCATCAGAAAGCAAGAGACCTGAGAAGTAGAAAGGTGAGGCTCACTGAGCCATTTCTCTCTCCATCCCGCATGTGTTGATCATCCAGGTTGGCACAGTAAGCCTTGACGATCTCACTGACTGACAGGTGGTGGTGTCCTGAAGGTTGCTGTGAGTCTGAACAAGCTTGATGACACCTCCCAACATCAACACAGCGACATCTCTGTGTCCGTCTAAGGAAGGGGCATAGTCAGAGAGAGTTGGATGGTAAGAACCATGCGGGGCCAGGACGAGGGCAATCTGAGGCTGTCTGGGGCTGGAGAAGAGGCATGGGTTTGCTCTTCAGGGTCTTGGGGCTAAGACTTGGAGGGTGTTGTGCTTAGATATGCCTCTGTTGCAGTTTGGCATTGTCAGATCAGTTCTGATTCAGATCGCGGAAGAGAACACTGCCTGGCCCTGTGGCATTTCCCAGTTACTGCTGTGTGAGTTCATTGCTGCCGCTGCTGGGTCAGCAGGGCGGGGGTGAGGCTTCCTCTTTTTTGGTGACCCACTACTTATCAAGTTTGATGGCCCTCCCCAGGAATGGGTCTGTCCTTAGAACATGTTCAAAGAAATGGAGACACAATTTGATCACCCTCACTTCTAAGGAAGTGGCTTTATCTAAGTGGCTTTATCTCTTCCAGGATAGCTGTGTTCAGTGTTCTGGCAATTCATGGTGCGTTCAATACTCTGTATTTCAAATGTGTCAACTCTTTTTGGCTCTTCCTTACTCATTATCCAGATTCCTCTATGAGTGGAATGGCTTATAAAAATGACACATATTAGCATCATGATTTATTCATTAGCACTCATTATTATGAATATGGCTCTTGCTAAGCAGTTTTGAACAAGCAAGAATACATTTAAGGTTAGTTACCAAGAAATTCAAATGTGGTGTCATTTTCACTAAAACTCAGGCACTATCAATTGCTCAGTTTTAAAGATTCAATAAGAAATTTAACTTGTATGTTTTTTTAAAGTAAAAAAAAAAGTTCAAGGGAGGAGAGGGATGGGGTTAAGAAGAGCAGAAAATGGTTAATAGAATATTATCACCCTGGACATTGGGCCTTCCCTCAGTGCAAGAACATTTTGCTTATTAAACTGACATTTCATGACGTTCATCTTCCCGAGATGATTGCTGAGGACAAAGTGGGTACATGAGCACATGTGGTGAAGAAAGCTGATGGTGCCTGGCCATCAAAAGATAGAGCATCTGGAGTCTTAAAGGCTTGAAGATAAACAAGTGGCCATCTAGCCGAAAAGCAACAAAGGCCACATGGAAGAAGTACACCAGCCTGTGTGATCACAAGATGACAGACGAAGGATCAGGTATCAGGCACCAAAGAACAAAAAAATCTAATTATTGTGAATGAGGGGGAGTGCAGGTTGGTGACACAAGACCCATCTGTAGGCAACTGGACATCACCAGTTGGGTGATGTCTCGGGGAGCAGATGAGCCAATCAGTGTGCAGTGTACCAACAATGAGTTGGTACTCAACTGTTCTCTACTTTCTAAAGGCATTCTCCCGCCCCACTAGCATGATTCCAATTCTACCTTACAAACCCAGCTAGACCAGAGGATGCACACTGGTACAGATAGGAACTGGAAACACAAGGAATCCAGGAAGATGAACCCCTGAGAACCAGTGGTGAGAGCGGCGATCCTGAGAGGGTGGAGGGAGGGTTGGGTAGAAAGGGAAAATCGATGATAAGGATTTACCTATAATCTTCTTCCTGGGGGATGGACAACAGAAAAGTACATGAAGGGAGACGCTGGACAGTGTAAGATATTACAATCTAATGATAAATTATCAAGGGTTCGTGAGGGAGGGGAAGCAAGGAGAGAAGAGGAAAATGAAGAGCTGACACCGAAGGCTAAAATAGTAAACTAATGTCTTGAGAATGATGATGGCAACAAATGTACAAATGTCCTTGGCACACAACGGATGGATGGATGGACTGTGATAAAAGTTGTCTGAGCCCCCATTTTTAAAAAAGGGAATATTAACGCCCAATGGCTTTGGCTTTGCCAGTGTGTCCTTTATAGTAGTTAAACTGGTTTTTAATGTGAAGCATGTCACACTCATAAGAGGATATACAGGTAGTGTAAAGAACAGAATGTGCATGTGTGATTTAGAAACTTCTTTTGAGATCCTGCTGATTGCACCCTATTCTTTCCCGGCCCACGAGGACCCTTTGCTGGATTCATGCTAATAATCCCCTTGCCTTTCTTCACAACGATCTTATCTTGCTCCCTTACATGGCTGGTGGCTGTGAACCCCCAGCCTTGGAGTTAGTGTGCAGTGTGTCCCTCACAGCTCCTGAGAGCCTGTGTCTGCATCCCTAAGCGATGCATGACTTGCTTTTCCAGTTTCTGATCATCATATAAATCGGTCTTATTCTGTGCCCGGTGGTGATTCTCATCATTGCTTTGTGCACCTCGGCTGTGTTCCTTGGCACTGTGGCTTTCACTCACTGTATGATGACGGCTGGCCATGTTTCTACCCTGATGGCATCATGCTTGTGTCCAGAGTTCTGCCTTGTGCACATAGCTGCCAAGAATCATCTTTTCCATGCCTTCAGGGGTTTCTCTAGGACATATGATTTTTTAATTGACATATGATTAAAAAAAATATATCATGCAAGTTGTCCATGTTTAGCTGTCTACAGTGATTTAGCTCTCAGGCTTGAAAAATACACCCCCCCCTTGCGCACTGATCTTCCTAATAAATATTATACTAATAGCTGCACCTGCATGAACTTATTTATTTTTCACCACTACCCTCCAAGGGTGCTGCGATGATCGCAGTGCTACAGTTGAGGAAACAGGTCAAGGGAGGTTCAGGGATTTCCTTGGATTCTGCAATTAGGGGGTAGGACAGGCCCCCTGAGACTGGTATGGTGGTCCCCAATAAAGGGGCTGGATTTGCTTCATGGCACCCTCATGACCAAGAGTCAAAGCATCACACAGTAGATGGTGTTTGCATCATAATATTAAACACACAGCGGTGCTCATCCCCACCCCTTAGTCCCCGCTTGGGGCACTTCAAGGTGCACTCCGGGTTCAAGGCCAGAGGGGTGGAGGAGGAGTCCGCCTGGTGCTCAGGGAGCTCCCATTTTTAAGAGGAGCTGGACAGGCACATAGAGCAGGAGCCCAAATACAACCCCTGCAACCCAAGCGAGTGCCGACGGTTTGTTCTTGGAGCGCTTCCAAGGGCTCGGCCCCCAGCGAGTGCTCAATAAATATTTGTCCAGTGAATGAAATGAGTCCCCGCTGCACAGTAAGTGCTGAGTCAAGGAGCCATCAAAGCTTGGTGGTAAAGGGCGTGAAGCTGTCTGGTAGGATGGGGCGGGTTGCGGGAGAGGACTGGACAAAGCAGGCCAGAGTGTGGCCATCCCTGGGAGGGAGTGGCGTGCGGGCATTCCTGGCCCAGGGGCCGGAGGAGGGAGGGCAAGAGAAGTCCTTGACCTATGCTGTTAGGGGCTCACGGGGGAAAGCCAGCCCACTTTAAGGCAGGATCCTGAAAGCTTTGGGGGAGAGTGGAGGCTGCGGCCAGGCTGGGGCAGGAAGGAGAGAAGGAGACTCACAGGGAGAAGGGAGTCGGGACTCAGAGATTCTCTTCCTCGCAGAGCCACTCTGAAGCAGGAAAGGAGTCTTGGAAGGGAAGGGAGGCTAGGAGAGGGCGTTGGGGAAGACAACAGAGGAGAGGCGAGAAGTGGAGGGAAAGTGGGGGGAGAGTCAAGAGAGGACAGTGTAGGGGGCATTGGAGTGGGCCAAGCAAGGAGGCTGGTGGTGGGAAAAGAACAGCATTGAAGACAAATTGTGAACTTGCTCAAAGGTGAGGCTGGCCTCAGTCCCAGCCTCCCTACGGGTAGAGGAGCCAGGGCACCCCTGGACAGCAGCAGGCATCTCTAGTGAGTAGGGCAGACCAGGCTGAGGGTGGAGGCTGTTAAGCCTCGCTCGCCTGCACAGGCTCTCCAGGAGGGGCTTTGGCCCTTCCGTCCAATGGGACTGCCCTCTGGTGTCTTCTGACCAACAATCAGCCAGCTTCCCCCACTGTCTTGGCTGAGGAAACAGGACTCTGTGGGGACTCTTTTTTAACTCACCAACCTAAATGGCCTCGGTGGCCGGACCTGAGCTCAACTCCCTCGTCAGCATCGCCAGTGCTGTGCAAGAGCCACCCTCCCACCCCCTGCCTTGCGCTCCCCAGAACCTGGCCACACCTGACTTCCCTGAATGGGAAGCGTGTGCTCTGAGGTCAGAAAGGGCGTGGCCCCCTGGACACCTGGAGGACCAGCTGGCACACCGCAGAGGTGTTGGTCTCCCAGACGTAGAGCGCACTGGATGTCTTCTCAGTGCTCCGCCCGGAGTTCCAGGGATGGCAGGGGACCTGCTTCCTCTGCCTCTGTCCCATCTGCTGTCTCCTTTCCCTGTCCGCCTACCCAGCATCTGGTGGCCACTCCACTCCTGCAGGGCTCTCAAGAGCTCCTGCTGTCCACCCCAGCCCTGGGTGTCCCTGTCTGAAATACTTTCAGGTGCCTCTTTTCACCAACACTCCTTTCCTACAAAAGTCTTTCTCTGTTCCGTGAAGACTTCCTTGTCTTTCCCTTCAGACCAGCTGTGTTTCACCTTGTTGCAGGACGGACCCTGTCACCAGACATTGCTCTCCTGGCCATTTGATGTTATGTTGCCATTTCTTTAGACCTCTGGCCTTTCTTATGTAGGCCATTCTGTCTCCCTTATCAGACAGGGAGCTCCAGGACCCCTGACTCTAAAATGAAGACAGGGCTTGGCATATGGCCAAGGCAAAGCATTCCCATAATTGGTAGGTGTTTTCTGGTCTCCCTGATAGCCATCTAGGACAAGCTGCCTTATCACAGTCGATCTAGCAGCAGGATAGACTGAAGGGAGACTCGCACAAGACCTTCCTAATACTAAGCCTCCTGTGTGTGCCCTTTTTTGTCAAATACTCTTTGGAGGAAGAACCATGTGGGTCAAAACAAGAGCTTCAGAGACCCATCTCCAGGTGCGGCGGTCTGTTGGCTCACCCCATCTCTCATTTCTCTTGTGTGTTAAAGTGGGAGGAATGCCACAGGTGCCGGCAGGAAAGCATGCATGCACGCCCTCCCCTGGCCATCTGCCCAGCGGCCAGGCACTCTCCCCTTCTCCCACTCCTTTGGAAGCTTCATCATGCACAGAGGACTAGCGAGGGTATCTCTCTACACTCAAGACTGGCTACCGGCACGTCGGAAAGTTTCCAGGATCGGACAAAGAGAGATTAGTGATCCTAAATCAATGACCCTAAATCATGATTTGATTACTGAGCGAGGATTTCTGATGGTCTGCAAAGGCCAAACAAATTTATGAACTGCCCACAGATTTCAGACTTTTGTGAGTGCCCAAGCCTCTCTCCTCACCCAGCGGACTAACTGACCAAGGACAGGGGAATTTTCCTTTTGTCTAAAACATAGGTTCCCAAACTTTTTTGGCCTACTGCCCCCTTTTCAGAAATAAAAAAAAATTACTCAGCACTCGATGGTCATTCAACACATTTGTACTCACAATCTAAGAGAAAGTGTCAGTATTGCTTTTGCAGCATTCCCTTGATCATTCTAGCACCTGATCTCACCCACTTAGGGAAATATTGAAAGGGGAGTTTGGGGCTGAGGTTTCCCTGTGGGGAATCCAACTGAAAGAGAGATGGGGAGGGGAAATTCACTTTGGGGCTCTTTTTCAGGACAGGCCCCATGCCAGGCAGCAGACAACATTTACTGAGCACTGCTAGGCCAGGCCTGGGTCTCTGGTAGCCAAGTGGGCTACTTGGCTGTTAATTACAAGCTTGGTAGTTCCAGCCCACAAGCAGATCCTGGGGAGAAAGACAAGGCATTCTGCTCTTTATAAATGTTTATAGGCCCAGAAACCCACAGGGACAGGTTTCCCCTGTCCGATACGGGCCCTGTGTGTAAGGAGAGACTCATTGGCAGTGAGTTTAGCTTTAGTCTGCATATCAGGCACTGTGTTAAGCACAGTTTATGTGTTATTTAATTTATTAGTTCTTTAAGATAGACACCAATAGTGAAAACTGAATGTAGTTGGTTTAGAAAGGTTGTCAAGTATATCTCTCTATCTGCCTCTGATAGAATTATACCCTCCCCCCCAAATAAATGTAAATCTTAACTTCTAGAAAGTCATTACTTAGAATGGACTTGGTGGCAGCAATATCTTTCTTCTTTCTCTGTACGCCTTTGGTTATGTATCCCCTTGGGACTAGGATGTCTTTATTGTGTGAGTGCGGCAGGACTAACGTCAGGCATGTTTGGGCTCTTCTCTTCTGGAGCTGAGCGAGCAAGCCGAAGAAGCAGAGAGGAGGAAGACAGAAGATAAGCCTCACTGGGACCCCCCACAAAACCAGGAAGCAGAAGCTGAAGTTGGAGAGACCAGGGCTGCCCCCACCCCAGAATTAGCACAGGGAGGAGACCTTCACCCAGAGTTAGCGCTTTGAATCCGGACTCCAGTGTCCTAAAGGAACCCTGGTGGCATAGTGGTTACTCCTTGGGCTGCAGCGACCTGCAAGGTCCAACTGTTTGAAACCACCAACAACTCCTGGGGAGAAAGATGGGATGAGAGTTTCACCAAGAAGCAGCCCTAGCGATAGAGTGGTTGCACATCACCCTGTGATGGATAAGCAAGGTCTGCTGGAGGACGACGGGCTTTTATTCTCCCATAGAGTCACCTTCTCAGAAACCCACAGTGGCCCTCTCCCCTGCCCTACGGGGTCTCAATGACTTGAGTCCGCATCCACTTAGTGACAGTGAACGTTGAGACACCTACACCACCGTCCCCCCACCTCCCAAACTTACGGGTCTCTCCCTAGCACCAGCCACACGACACCTAGCCTGACCGCCCCATCGAGCCTGCTTATATATTTTCTGCAGCCACAGCAATCACTGCGAATATGATGACATCGTCACAACGTGTCAGGTTACGCTGCAAGCGCTTTGCACGGATTATTTACTCGAATCCTGACAACAGCTTTATGAAGCGAGTGCTATTATTATGTCCACCGTGCACGTCATAAAACGAGGCACAGAGAAGTTCAGCGACTTGTCTGGGGTTGCATAGCTAGAAAGTGGCAGAGCGAGCCTTTGCAGCCAGGCGGCGTGGAATGCGGGCCTGTGCTCTTAATCACCCTGCAGTGTCTTTCAACTCTGCAGAGGAGCTGTAGTCCTCCTCAGAAATAACTTGACCTCAGAGCCTGCGGTGGCTGTGGGGGGCCATCAAGTCCCTTCCGGTTCATCGTGACCTCACGTACAGCACGCGAAGTCTGTCGGGCACAGCCCTGCGCGGGGCTCCGTGCTACCTGGCAGCCTAGCCCTTTGAATCCGCCAGCTGCTTTGTGGGAGGAAGACGAGGCTTTCTGCCCCCTTGAAGCTTCACAGCCTCAGAAATGTAACACCGGGTGAGGGTTGCTGTGAGGAAGGGCGGACTGAACCACAGTGGGTTGGCTCCTTTTGTTTTTCTGTGTGCCACAGAATAAAACACCCACCAGTGCCATGCCCACAAGGGTCGTGCGGTGTGAGCCCAGTGCTGCGGCCGGCGCTGTGCCGAGCTGCCTCCTTGAGGGCCTTCCTCTTTTCTGCCGCCCCTCCCTTTTACCAAGCACCATGTTCTGCTGCAGACACAGGTGCCTTCTCATCACGTGCCCACAGGCCCTGAGATGAACTCTCACCCTCCACACGTGACATCCGAGGCCAGCAAAAGACTGTGAGGCGACAGGTGTCCTTACTAAAGATCCACCTGGAGAGTCTAGTCTCTTTCATTAAACTCCTGTGAGTGGGTCGCAACCTGCAAAAGGACGCCAGGGGGCTGAAACGTGCTTTTCATTCAAAGGCAGGCTGCTGCCTTTCAAGAGTAAAAACCGAGGCAGTCCCAGAGCCTGTGTGCATCTCTGTAGCCCACACACAGGGGCAGCTGGCAAGGAGAGGCTTCACCAGGAGGGAGGGGTCTCGCTGCAGTCACATAGAGCTTATTGGAACGCAACCCTTTGAATTCATGCCTATACTAGCCACCCCCCCTCCCCACGTCCACGCTGGTCTGTCCTGTCACTGGAGAAGTGCTGTGCAGGGTGGGGAGTGGCAGGCTGGAGCCCTATAGAAATCCTGGGGGGAGGGGGCAGGGGGAACAGGAGGAGGGCCAGATGCTTCCACCCAGGCTTTCTTCTGGATTTCCTGCTTGGAACCCTGGGCTGGACAGACCGTGAGAGTGGGGTCCCCCGGGGCTGGGTGGACCCTGGAAGTGACAGTGTGTTGAGGCAAAAGGCAAATTTGCTGGGGTGCCTGGTTGGGAACATCTGAGCGTCCTTGTGGGCAGAGAGCCAGTATATGGCCGGCGAGGTCTCCTGGAGCTGGCCATGCTAACCCATTCGTCACAAGGATTGGCCTAGGTGCAAACGGGGTGGGCGAGTGGGTCCTTGAGAGTGTATGAGCACTTGAGAGATGGTGGGTAGGAAGGCCTCTGTGTGAACGCATGATGTGCGTGTGTGTGTGTGTGTGTGTGTGAGAGAGAGAGAGAGAGAGAGAGAGAGAGAGAGAGAGAGAGAGTGAGTTTGGAGAATGGGAACTTTTGGGGTTCTGGAAGAGTGCTTCACCACGCGCAGTCCAAGTTCCACAGGGCTTTCTGTAGATTTCACACTCGCCAGAGTCCCCAGGCAAATTCGATCAGCACTTCGGACAGAGGCCAGGAGCCCCTTCAACAGGGCGGAGCAGAAGGCCGCGCAGCCCCGCCCCTTCTCCACCCAGGTCCTTCAGCCGAATCACTCCCCTGACCCCTCCTCCCCCAACCGCTCAGCTGCTCCAACCCAGTTCTGGGAGATTGGGGCGGGGGTGGGGCACTGGTGAGCTGGCCCTTTGAAGATGGAAATTGTGCCGTTTAGGACCGAGGGTCATAAACATCTGGCTGCATCTGGCACATTAAGGGATGAGCGGCGGCAGCTGGGCAACCCAAGCCCATAAAGGCGACTAATTGCCCCTGGCCCTGTGGTGGCAGCGCTGGCCGGCTCCGGGCACCTATAAAAGGCCCACAGGGGTGCGAGGGACAAACACCCCACACCTCCTCCTCCGCCGCGCGCTGCTTCAGAACGTCTCTCTCCTCCTCCGCGCCTCCCGACCCCCGAGCAGCACCATGACCTGTGGATCTCACTGCGGCCGCGCCTTCAGCTGCGCCTCGGCCTGCGGGCCCCGGCCCGGCCGCTGCTGCATCACCGCCGCCCCTTACCGCGGCATCTCCTGCTACCGCGGCCTCAGCGGGGGCTTCGGCAGCCGCAGCATCTGCGGGGGCTTCCGCTCCGGCTCCTGCGGGCGCAGCTTCGGCTACCGC
>PVJH01045352.1:0-12445 GCA_004026705.1 Nesogale talazaci
CAGGCAGCCTCTGTTCGTGGAACGTGAGTGCACCGAACATAAGATGAGAGAGATTAGCCAACAGGAGACAGAAGGAGAGTGTGGAGCAGGGAGAAGCCTCTTGGGCCTATTGGAAATCTGGAGAGGGGACAGCATATCAATGCAGCGAGCTCCAGTGACAGAATAACGGCATGGCTGCTCACACCTCCCACAGGACGACCTTCTACCTGACTTGGAGTTGTGCGAGAGTCCAATACTGCTGCTGGAGCTGGGGGTCCATCCTGACTAATCCACATGCAGCAGGCAGAGGAGCTTTCTGTAGAACACGGCATTTCCTGTGTAAGGCCAGACAGTCCAAAGCCATTCCTTTCCCAGTGGGCCTGGCCTTGACTAGAGTCACTCTTTGATCCATTCCCTAAACCAACTGCTTAAAGAATTGACGCAAAAATGTGAAAGATGGCAGTATGCGCAATACATGAGTATAATGTTTTCTTCTTGTCCAGGAACAGCGTGGTAGATGCCCAGTGTCCCACATTACAAGACATTCTTGAAGTAGACCATGTAAGTCCTATTTCTGTGCAATGATAACCTTCTGTGTGATCCGTTCAAATCATTATCCATGGGAACTCCATGAACAGCCACCCAGCATTTCCACTGGAGCCCTGAATTTCTCATACAGAACATCAGCTCTTTTGACCAAGGCCTCAGGCTTGTTTGATACCAGCCCCACCTTTCCATCTCTGCCTCACATTAAGCTAGCTCCCGTGGGCTAGAGCAGAGGTGCACAGACGATGGCCTGTATTTTTATAAATAAGTTTTATGGAAACACAGTGCCTCTGGCTGCTTTTGTGATGATGGTGGTGGAGGTGAGCAGTGTTGACAGAGGCCCTGCCACTGGGATCCTCAACTCCTCTCTCTGACCTTTCCTAGAGCAAGTGTGTCAGCCTCTGGTACTGGCTGAGCAATTCTGTTTCAATCAGATTCTTGGAACTAATTGTTCAAGAAGCAAGATAGATTTACAATGTTATGGAGCCTGTGGTCATGACGATATTGTCCCTGTTTTTCTTATTTTCAATAGCAATAAACTTTATTTCGTTCTGATCTTTATAATTAAATGTGATACCCATCTTTATTTCCAGGATACAAACAAGAGAAACTTTGAGCTGGATTCTTTGCCCCATAATAGAATGAACTTGTCTCCACTTGCTGTTGAAGTAGCAGATAATACCAAAAACATTGTAGAGATTTCAGATGTTGTTGAAGGAATGGAACTGAATTCTTCTATCGTGGAACAAGACATTTTGATGAGTAGCCCCGACAAAGAACTACCACCACAAAGTAACATCTCACAGGAAGAAGAAACTAAAATTTCTTTAGGTCAATCAGGTGAGGCCTTCATACTGTATTTAAATGTGGCTTTATTTACTAAATGAATTTAGACAAAGCTATAGATCATTCTAAATACTTCAGAGTACCCCTTTAGAAGGATGAAGGTAGAAGATTTGGACACCCTCAGTAAATACCTTATAAGAATGAGGCTGAAAAACAAACAAACAAAAAAAGAATGAGTGTGGCATAGTCCTCCACTATCAACCCGGTCTCTCTGAGGGATATCCACGGGAAACTAACCGAGATCATAATCCCCCTCAGATGTCAGGAGCATTTTCCATGTGTTGTTGTAGTTGACACCATTTTTATTCCTGACAATTTTGTGGTTGCAGCTGATGAAACAGATCCCCAAAGACCTGTCTTCTGAGACTCCCCAGGTGGGTTCCCATAGTCACCTTTTGGCTGATGGTTCAAGACTTACCTATACCACTGAACACATTTAACAGCCTCTACGGCCACCGAGTAGACTTGACTCCGGGGCCCTGCAGGACAGAGCAGACCTGCTCCTATGTGTTTCTGAAACTGGAAGCCCTTGATGGGAACAGACAGCCCCGTCTCTCGGCCCAGCGGTTAGAGGCTTCCTTTGGCTGCCCTGGAGTTTAGCAACTTCGTGCAGAGTCCACTGTGCCATCAGGGCTCCTTGCAATTGGCCGTAAGTCTAAGAATTTGGGATTGTTCATTGGCTGCCAAGATCCAGAAACACAAAGAATTCCCTAAAGGTTATGTAGATTTTTTTTCCCTCTGAATTGTCCACAAACCCTTTTCACTATTCCCCCATTCTTTTCCCTCATGCCGTCTTGCTGATCTTGTCATTATTTTGCAATCCAAAACATCTGTTTATCCTTGTGTATAGTTTCACCTACTATTTTCTTTTTTAATAATTGAAGAATAAATTATATATATTTAATTAATTTTAAAGGTTGCATCATCAATTCTGCTAGCAAATAATCCACCTTATACAGTTTATTCATCTTGGTTTAATCTTATTCAAGAGTTGTACAGTCAATTTTAGAACAGTTTTGTGTGTGTGTGTGTGTGTGTTTGGGGGGGCATCACTGCCCTCTCGTGGGAGTGGGAGGCCTAGAACAGTTTTTTCTTACCCTCATTATTATTAGCCACCACTTTTTAATCCAGTTACTATTTCTCAATGTTTACCTATCCTGGATTTTTTTTTCTTTTTCTTTAGGCATCACTGCCCTGGTGGTGGGAGTAGGAGGCCCTATCCTGGATTTTATAAAGACAAAAGCATCCCTCTCTCCCCTCCCCAAAAAAATAAAATAGAGAAGATCCTCAATCAAAAATAAAGCTTAGGACTGTGGCCCACTGGGATGGAGGTTCAGTTCCAGCTCCACAGGCGCAAAGGCTGGAACTCCTACTCCCACCACCAGAGGGCAGTGATGCCTAAATAAATAAATAGATAAAGAACGTTTTTAAAAAATCATAGAAATTGAAATAACTTTATTTAAAAGATTCTAAAAGGACACCAAAAGATAAAGCATTTTAACCTAACTGCATTGATGAATCCACTTTCAGACAGTTTCTGATACCAACTGTATTTCCATCTCCAGTCCGTGGTCAGATGGAACACACTGGAGTCTTAATCTCTGGGGTCTCATCCTTTGCATTGTGTATACCAGATGTTCAGAATTTGAGCTCTGTTGCTATACCCTCCTCCAATTTTGCATTTATTTACAGTTCTTGCATCATGCAGGCTGATGTGCTTCTGCCAGGTAGGCATAGCTAATATTTCCTTTGGGTGGCTGTGTGTTTTATGATAAGCATTTAAGACCCTTGATGTCTTAAATTCTTCATGTCTTCACCCAGTATGTTATAGCACACATATCTTCACGGATCACTTCATGAGGGCATCTCTCAAGTAGGTCTACATTCTAAGAGTTACTTCGTAGATTATGACCTGCGATTTGCACTTGCTACTCTGTGAGGCTAGTCTCTGGGATCTAAGACAAAAAAAACTGCAACCTTAGCCTGCCCAAGAACTCTGGCTTTCATGCAGCATTCTCTTGGTACCTCCAATGTAAGCATATTATTTTACAGAATGTTCTTCATACTGACATTAAAGATCAAGAACTAGTAAGGATATTAATGCATTTTTTAGAAATCCATTTTATTGGGGACTCATACATCTCCCATCAGGATCAATACATACATCCATTGTATGCAGACCACATTTGTACATTTGTTGCCATCTTCATTCTCAAAATACCCTCCTTCTACTTAGGCCCTTGGTATCAGCTCCCCATATTTCTCCCTCCCCACGTCCCCTCCCTATGTACCCTTCATAATTTATAAATTATCATTATTTTGTCATATCATACACTGTCCAATGTGTCTGTACCCCAGGGAGGAGGTTATATGTAGATCACTGCAATTGGTTCCCACTTTTTTGTGTGTGTGTGGGTGGGGGGGTGGGCATCACTGCCCTCTGGTGGGAGTAGGAGGCTCAGCCTTGCTCCTGGAGAGCTGCTGTTGGATTTAAACCACCAAGCCAGTGGGCTGCAGTCCCACACACAACCACTACACCACTGGGGCTCAACCCCCTGGTTCCCACTTTCTACTCCACCTTCCCTCCACCCTCCCAGTATCACCACTCTCACCACTGGTCCTGAAGGGATCATCTGTCCTAAATTTCCCATGTTTCCGGCTCCAGTGTACATCCGCTGGTCTAACTGGATTTGTAAGGTAGAATTGGGATGATGGGGGGTGGGGGGGAAACAGAAGGGTGGGGGGAAGCATTTAAGAACTAGAGGAAAACTGCATATTTCATTGTTGCTACACTGTACCTTGACTGGCTTGAATCCTCCCTGTGACCCCTCTGTAAGGGGATATCACTTCACCTACAGATGGGCTTTGGTTCCCCAATCTGTACTCCTCCTCATTTATAATGATGTAACTTTTCATTCTTTGATGCCTGATACCAGATTCCTTTGACATGTCATCATCACAAAGGCTAGTGTGCTTCTTCCAGGTGGGCTTTGTTGCTTCTGAGCTAGATGGCCGCTTGTTTACTTTCAAGCCCTTAACACCCCAGATGCTATATCTTTTGATAGCTGGGCACCATCAGCTTTCTTCACCACCTTTGCTTATGCACACATTTTCATCAACGATCATATCAGAAAGGTAGGCACTCAATGTTATAATTTTTAGTTCTTTGATGCCTGATAACTGATCCCTTTGACAACTCATGGTCATACCGGCTGGTGTGCTTCTTCCATGTGGGTTTTGTTTAGCTTCTGAGAAAGATGGCTGCTTGTTTACTTTTAAGCCTTTAGGACCCCAGATGCAATATCTTTTGATATCCGGGCACCATCACATTTGCTTATGTACACATTTGTCTTCAGTGATTATGTTGAGAAGGTGAGCATCAGGGGATGCCAATTTAAAAGAACAAAGTGTTCCTACCTCCACCAGAGCAGTGATGCGCAAAAATAAAATAAAATAAAAATAAAAGAACAAAGTGTTCTTGCATTGAGGAAGTACTTGAGTGGAGGACCAATGTCCATATGCTGTCTTAATATTAACTCTATAAGTATATGCATGTAGATCTATTTCCCCATCACCATGTAAATATGTGCATGCCTATATTTTGACCTCTATAAATGTCCTTTTTTAAATGAGTAAACCTTGATAAATTTTCTAAAGAGCCGTTACTGTCCAGTTCATTGTAACTCATAGTGAGCACTATACAACAGAGTAGAATTGCCCCATAGCATGTCCAAGGTGGTACAGCTCTCGAGAAGCTGGTTAGCACGTCTTTCTCCCCCTAAGCAGATGATGAGTTTGAACCGATGATTTGTCATCTTTTATTTTTTTAAATATGTTTATCGGGGTCTCTTTCATCTCATTACAATCCAGACATTCCTCCAATGTGTCAAGCACATTTGCACATATGCCACCATCATCATTTTCAAAGTATTCTCTTCCCACAAGAACCCCTGATATCAGCTCCCCCTTTCTTTCCCCTTCACTCCCCCACCCACCCTCCCTCACGAACCCTTGATATTATTTTTTCTTACATCGTCCTCTGTCACCCCTCACCCACTTTTCCATTTTCGTCCCCCTGGGAAGGGGTTCAAGATTGATCCTTGTGATTACTTCACCCTTTCTTCCTCCTGCCCCCTTCCTCCTCTAATCCTCCTGGTATCTCTCCTCTCCTTGTTGGTCCTGAGAGACTTATTGAAAAGCTAATTACTAAATTACTGTGGAATTCAGTCTTTTTTTTTTTTTTGAAATTCAGTCTTCTTAACATAAAATATTTTTGCTTTAGTATTTGGAATTTTTTTTACCATTTTATTGGGAGCTCTTACAGCTATTATAACAATCCATACATCAATTGTATGAAGCACATTAGTGCTTGTGTTGTCATCATTTTCAAAACATTTTCTTTCTACTCAAGTCCTTGGTATCAGCTCCTCTTTTTTCCCTCCCCCACCTCTCATTCTTGTGAACCCTAGATAAATTTTAAATTATTATTTTAATGTATTCAATCATCAGCTGTCTCCCTTCACCCATGTTTGTTGTTCATCCCTCCCTGGGAGGAGGAGGGGCAGGCAGGTAGGAGAGGAGTTACATCAATCATTCTGTTCGGTTCCCCTTCTCTCTCCACCTTCCTTCTACCTTCATGATATCCTCTTATTACTGTTCCTGAGGGGTTCAGCTGTCCTGGATTCCTTGTGCCAAGACCTGTACCATTGTACAGACTCCAGTCTCATCAGATTTGTAAGGTAGAACTGGGGTCAGGGGTGGGGGTAGGGTGGCGGTGACGGAAGGGAAGCATTAAGAAAGTAGAGGAACGTTGTGTGTTTCATCAGTGCCATACTGCATCTTGGCTAGCTTATTCCTACATTGTGACCCTTCAGTGAGGGATGTCCAATTGTCTAAAATGAGCTTTGGGTCTGTACTCCAATCCCCTTTTTTATAGGTATGAAGCATTTGGAAACTTTTTTTATTTTTATTTTTTGCATTTGGAATCTTTTATTGTTTAAGGCTATATACATTTTTTGTATCCTTGGATTGTAGAAATATTCTTTAAAATGTAAATATAAATATATGTTCTGTTTTCCAGTACGAATTGATAATAAAAGTATCATGGTGGATGGTCATCTTCTTGATTCAGTAAGTTTTCTAAATTTTTTTTTGTACCTTAGATTTCTTTCATAAACTGAGTATTAATTCACATTAGTGTGTTTAAATTTTATAACGTCATTATTTTGCTTCCTCTGAAATCTGTTTGCTATTCATTTTTCCCAACATAGGAAAACACTTCCCATGTTTGTATACTTTCAAATGCCATGTGACTTACTAGTGAGACTTGAAGATTCCTTTCCATCTGTGGTTCATGTATCACATCTGTCTTGACAAGCTGATTGAGTCCTGCTGTCTAACATGTGGTGTGTTGGTGGGGAGAGGAAGGAAGGCTTCTCAGCAGGGTCAGACTCTAGAAAATGCCTGTTCTGTTCTGAGGTGCTATACAGAGCGTGGTTCACAAATCTCCTTTCATAGAGTGCTTCAGTCCACCTGTCACTAATCACCTCTTTTTTAAAGTGCTGTAAATTTAAAATGATCTCTCTGGCAAAGTAGCATGATCATGTTTTAAAGGATCCTTCAACAATTTGTGTTACATTTTATTATTGTATAGAAGAATTGTTATTTTTGTTACGCCGTGGTAAAAGTTCTGGTTATGCTAACAGTTCCTCTCACTCTAGCCAGGCTTAAATGGCAGTGACCCCTTGACTCAGCGGGAGAGGAGACACCATGAGCCTGCCCGACACATCTCCTTTGGTGGCAACCTGATTGTCTTTTCACCGCTGAGGCCCCTCTGTGGAGAACAGCCTGAGGAATTTTGAAATTAAAAGTAAATCCAACACTTTTCCTTCATATTAATAACGACTGTGACATAGTCTTAGAAATACTGAACTTTTAGAGAATATAGATGTGTATTCACTTCTACTCTATGATATATTCTCATGTAATATCTGGGGAATATTGTGTGTGGATCAAAGGATGCTAAGTATAATACTGTTTCTTAAGGGAGGCTGGGATGTTTCGTACATTATTAACCATGCAGAAAGTAAATGCTGAAATTTAAGTGTATTTACTTACCACGAATGGAGTC
This sequence comes from Nesogale talazaci, assembly GCA_004026705.1. Classification (NCBI taxonomy): domain Eukaryota; kingdom Metazoa; phylum Chordata; class Mammalia; order Afrosoricida; family Tenrecidae; genus Nesogale; species Nesogale talazaci. The sequence goes on from PVJH01045352.1 coordinate 7,502, forward strand.
TTCTTCAGTATTAATCAAAATGTAAAATTCCACATTGGTAGAAATGTGTGAACCCGTTTGTGCTTTCACCCCCCGAGTCCTTTAATGTTCAACAGCTCTGCACCTTGTATTGTCCAGTGTGTACTGAACTTACTGTGTGGAACTTTCTATATTATGAAGTAAATGTATATGCTGTAGTTTCAAAATATTAAATTATTAGAGGTGGTCATTAAAATGTGCCTCTTTTCTTTTTTGCTTTTCTTGGTAGATTCTTTTTTCCAGAGCATTTTTGGATTTATTGGAATATTGCACAGCTTCTCCATTTACTTTTACTTTTTCATTTCCCTGACATAACTCACAGAATCACCTTCTTACCTTGAAAAGAATGATTTCACTCCATGTGCTTGTGACATTTTCTCTTTAAAACTCTCAGCTACAGGATTATAGAAGACACAAGCATTGAAACAGCAGATTGACTAGAAGACTCAGGGTAATATCTGGCTTGTATCTAGACTTGGTTTCAGTTATTTCTGTCCACATATGAGTAGAGGCCGGAGACATTCACCACATAAGCAGAAACTCTGTGGACAGCCCCATACGTCTAAGGGCTCTCAGACACAAGAAAACACCTCTGCCTTCTTGTCAGAGGAGGACTTGTTAGCCTGGTGGGAAAGATGGTATTTGTCAGCAAGTCCCCAAAGGTTATCAGAAGGTAGGTGACATGCTTGCTTCAAAGAGTGTGTCTACTCTTACCAAAAGCCTACTCAATACCAAAAGATGACAGCAGCTGTGGCAGCTCACTCGTAAATATGAGATTCAAGCAGGCCAAAGGAAACAGACTGGAAAGGTCGGGCTATCTTGGGCTGTCCCAGTTGAATTTCCTCTTCCCTGCAAATATCTCAAACCCTGTGTTCAGGTGGGCAGGGGCAAAAGAGAAGCACCAGAAAGAGCTAGTCATGGAGGCTGGTGTGATTTCTCTCTCTGCCAGGACCGTCTGAATAAAATTCTTCTAAGTGAACCCCCAGCGCCCCCTCCCCTTACCCAAAGAAAGGTTAGGGTTTTCTTAGGGTCCAGGCCCTTAAACACCTGAAAAATGTTGGTAGGAAATAATCCAAGACTCAGAATCTATGGAGGAAAAATATGCAATCTTTGACCTCAGAGATAAGCAGTTGGGAAGAAGTATCAGAGCATATTATATCTATTAGCTTTAGTGGATGCATTATTGAGTCATGTCAAAAGCTGTGAAGGGTCTTAATTGTGAAATGGACTCAGATTGGTTTAACCACAACATCAGTGTTTTCCAAGTCCTCGGGGTGAGTGCCAGCATCAAGGCTCGACCCCTGCCACAGCTCATCCTCAACTTTGTGGTTGCTTTCTCCTGTGATGCCGCAGATAGCTGGCTACAGATGGCACTCGGAGCTCTCTATGGCCTTCCCTTTGACTTCGTAAGGCCACCTTACGCCACATCCCCACTGGCCCGATCAGGGAAATTCATGTATTGACTTAAACTAAGCAGAACTACCTATTGGATCTTAGATCATATTTGAATATAACCCTGACAGGAAAGGAGAAATGGATGTTTGGAAGACAACCGTCCCTGTTCCCTACCACGAGATAGGTGTGTGTGTGTGTGTTTGAAATCTAGCATTATGAGCTTTCAGGAAAATCTGCTTGGTTAGTACAGGAGCCTTTCCAAAGCAGGATGGAAAGGAATTTCTATTTATTGAAGACTTTCTATTTGGTGTGGGCCCTTTGCAAACAATATTTCACTTCACAATCCCAGGTCCCCTGGAAGTCACTCACTATGCTGCCCATGTGATAGACAATCCTAGGCTCAGGATGCAAGCATGTCGGTTTCTACAAGATGAAATAGCTGGAAGGCAGATGGGTGTAAACCAGGCTCTCTTGTTTCCCAGCTTAAGATTGTCCTCCAAGACCGCAGGATGCTGGGGTAAAAATTGAGTTTTCTTTTGTAAAAAGATGCTGTTTCATGCCACCCAGTACCTACTTTAGGATGTATTCCCTAAGCTGCTCTCATCCTACTGAGCACTGCTTCTGTGCAAGAGAGTCATTTTACCCAAGTTACCCCTCGTTCCTCGTGGGACCTGTATTCGCGGACACAGGTGGCTCTCGGAAGGCCTGACTCCCATACCGCATCTCAGAACAGCCCTCCCTCTGCCCAGTCTTGTGCCTTCCTACTCCCCAACAGGTGACCCCCAGCATGCTCTGAAACCTTGCAAATGAAACTGCTTCCTGAGACCCCTCACCTGTGGCATCACCAATTCTAAGTGCTTAAAGTATCACCGAACCTGTCGGAAAGAAAGGTCTTGTATGTGTGTTTCTGCCTCTGTGAGTGACTTATTGCAAGTTTGCCCTAGCCCCTACCTTCATTGTTTGTGCAGTTTCCAGTGAGTTAAACTTTTGCTTCCATCTCTACAAGTCAACAGCATTCATGTATTTTGGCCTGACACGTTAGTGTATGCATGTGTAAAATCCTTCTCTCGATAGCATTTTAGATTCTATCCATTGGCTAAATCATTGGTACCATCGGTGAGTCATAAGGTTCTGTAATGTAAAGTGACAATGATCTCTCTAAAGTGAGCCAGAGACACACATTAAACTATAGATAAATGCATGGATTGGGGCCTTACTTATTTGTAGCCCTAATCTAAGAACAATTAGTGCTTATGACATGGTCCTGCTCAATATTGGCCCCCATGAAGAGATCGCTGAGGATATTGAAGCTACAGCACAATGTGGTGTAGGGGCAGTGCGTTATTGCATGTGGCTCTTCAAGCCAAAGCCTCCAACTCCCACCAATGACCAAAATGTAGGTAAATCGCAGAGGTCACGCAGAGAAGGATGATAGAGAATCTCCACTGCGTGTTACAATTGGGGTCAGAAGTAGGATACATTGTGATGGCTCCAGACCCAAAGAAGCATGGGTTTTTTTAAGGTGGAAAGGAAAAGGCTTGGGGCTACTTGGGGTCCGATTGTAATGGATAAGGAATGGGTATGCTGCACCTGAGAAGACAAGGCAAGAGCTGCTTCTGGAGGAGTCTGGAAGAAGAAACTGGCTAATTGAGGTGAGTAGTCTGGAGTGAACAGTCTCCATGCCCTATGGACATCGACGGTCCAAAGGTGGAGGAGGGATTTTTGTATTTGAGTGGGAAAAAGGTTCAGGGTTACCGCTGCCCATAGTCCAGGGATGGGGATAGCATCAGCAGATGAGAGCATCGTCGAGGCGATTCATGCAGATAGAGTTAAGCTAGAGTATCACCTGATCATTTTATCTCCCCTTTGACCCATTTTAAAGTTGTTTCCATTTTTAATATCTCTTGCTTTTCTATTATTTTTCTTTTATTTTTGTTGATTTGTTTTGGTTAAGTTTTGGGATTTTGTCCTGGTGGGATGAGATTGTGCTTTCCTGTATATGAAATCCAAGAAAGGTAAATCTATAGAGACACTAACTGGATGAATAATTAGCCAAGGACATAGTGGGGGAGTGGAGGGTGGGAATTGGGAGGCTAGTAGTAATGAGAATGAGAAAAAAATATCTAAAATCGATAGCACAATTATCTTTAATGATTAAACCAATATAAATATGTATATCACTATATGAATCATTAGCCAGTAGTTTTCTTTCACTTTCAAATAATCAAATAGGTAGTTTATTTCTAAAAAAAAAAAAAAAAAAGGTAAACCTTCATAACTATAAAGAATAATCACAACAAAGTAATAACAGGCAAGTAGGAAGAAAAATGGAGCATATTAAAGAAAAGCAAGTTCATTCTATCATGGGGTCAACAATCGTTCTTAAAGTTTATCTTGTTTGTATCCTGGAAGTAAAGATGGGGATCACATTTAATAAAGATCAGAACAAATATAAAGTTTATTGCTATTGAAAATAAGAAAAGCAGGGATGATGGCATGATGGCATGATGACCAGAGGCTCAAGAACAAACTAAATCTATCTTACTTCCTGAACAATTAGTTCCAATATAGTATGATTGAAACATTCGCTCAGCCAATACCAGAGGTTGGCAAACTTGCTCTAGGAAAGGTCAGAGAGAGGAGTTGAGGATCTGCGTAGCAGGGCCTCTGTCAACACTGCTCACCTCCACCACCATCATTGCAAAAGCAGCCAGAGGCACTGTGTTTCCATAAAACATTATAAAAATACGGGGCCATCGTCTGTGCCCCTCTGCTCTCGCCCACGGGAGCTAGCTTAATGTGAGGCAGAGATGGAAAGGTGGGGCTGGTATCAAACAAGCCTGAGGCCTTGGTCAAAAGAGCTGATGTTCTGTATGAGAAATTCAGGGCTCCAGTGGAAATGCTGGGTGGCTGCTCATGGAGTTCCCATGGATAATGATTTGAACGGATCACACAGAAGGTTATCATTGCACAGAAATAGGACTTACATGGTCTACTTCAAGAATGTCTTGTAATGTGGGACACTGGGCATCTACCACGCTGTTCCTGGACAAGAAGAAAACATTATACTCATGTATTGCGCATACTGCCATCTTTCACATTTTTGCGTCAATTCTTTAAGCAGTTGGTTTAGGGAATGGATCAAAGAGTGACTCTAGTCAAGGCCAGGCCCACTGGAAAAGGAATGGCTTTGGACTGACTGTCTGGCCTTACACAGGAAATGCCGTGTTCTACAGAAAGCTCCTCTGCCTGCTGCATGTGGATTAGTCAGGATGGACCCCCAGCTCCAGCAGCAGTATTGGACTCTCGCACAACTCCAAGTCAGGTAGAAAGTCGTCCTGTGGGAGGTGTGAGCAGCCATGCCGTTATTCTGTCACTGGAGCTCGCTGCATTGATATGCTGTCCCCTCTCCAGATTTCCAATAGGCCCAAGAGGCTTCTCCCTGCTCCACACTCTCCTTCTGTCTCCTGTTGGCTAATCTCTCTCATCTTATGTTCGGTGCACTCACGTTCCACGAACAGAGGCTGCCTG
>PVJH01045353.1:0-12371 GCA_004026705.1 Nesogale talazaci
TGGGGGGGTGGTGGGGGGTAGGTCATCTCTTTCTCCATGCAGCCATGTTCTCACCAGAGGGCGCTCACTCCCTGTCTATTTGGCCCACTTCATCTGGGGCTTAGGATGCCGGTTAAACTTGACCTTAATGCTCTGCAAGTCTTTCACATGGAATCCACAAGTATATACCGGAAATCTACGTGCTTAATGAGGGAGTGGGGTCACCAGGATACAGTGGTGAGTTAGGCACCAGAAACTTAGAGCCTAAAAAAAGACTGACCAAAAAAACACAGATGACCAGTTGACTAAGTTTCCAGGTCCGTGAAGTTTGTTCTTTAAATACTCATTACTAGTAATTGTAATTATTAGTACTTACATTGAATTGGTGGGGAGATTGGGAACTGTCTCCCAGGCATTGATCTTTGCCCCCAAAAGCTTTTGTCACCGTCCCCTATCAAGAGCCCCTGTGTTACAGCCAGTAAGTCCTTGGCTGCTAGGGGAAGGGCCGCGGTGTGAATGCATCCGCTCCTGTGGGAGAAACACGTATGGGTCTGGTCAGTTAAGATTAACAGCCTTAGGAAGGCTCCGAGACAGTTCGTACCAGGTCACAATGGGTCTGGCTCAACCTTGGGGCGATAGGTGTACTGGTTTGTGTTGCTGTTATCCCTTCCTCGGGACCCCTGGCCTTGTAGGGCTTAAACATTCTGCTACCCAAAAGGTCAGTTGTTTGAACCCCTCCAGTGTGGCAGTTATATGATTTCCTATCGACTTGAGGGAAATGGTGGAGTCTAGCCTGTTGATCAGGCCATAGCCCGTGAGGCCTCTGTGTGGGCATGGCCTTTTCCTGAGGATTCTGGGAACCTGTCTTCCTCCCGGCAGGCAGACACGCACTCCCTCCGCTTCACATTCTGTCAAAAATCCACAAGGAGCTTTGCTGAGGCAGCCAGAGCCCTGGGGCTGGAGGAGCCACGTGGAGAGAGCCCCGCCAACTCTGAGATGCTTCCACGAGGCTTTTCATCCACAGGCCTGCGAGTTTCCTGCTTCCGGCATCACTGCATGTGCTGCGTGAGTCTGTAGAACTGTTGCTGGACTAGTATGGGACATACGGGCTAGTGGTGGACTTGTGGGCTCGTATCAAACTTATGATCAAGACGGGGCTGGGATGTTTTTTAAATATGCAAATTACTCTGGGATATCAAACTCTCACACACAGTGTCTCTGGATTTATTTCACTTGTTAACGGTTAGACACACCCAGGGAGGCTAGCAATAAACGAGCCGGGCCTGCTCCCATGAAGATGGCTGCCACTGTTAGTGCCACCAGGCAGTGCCAACCCACAGAAACGTCACATGCCACGTGACAGGGGGCCCTGCCGCGTCTTTCTGCCTGGCAACCTGAGGGGCCCATCCTACTCAGTCACATGGGGTCACCACGCATTGATATACATCAGCTGGACAGTACTTATCAACCACACTCCTCTCAAGCCCCTACGTGGTTCCCCAAATAAGTGCTGTGAGAGGGAGGTGGCTTGAACCCATTGTGTTAGTCTGGGAAGACCAGAGAAACAAATCCTTGGGGCCCCGTCCTAGCATCATGGAGGACAACATCTTCATGGACTTCATCTGAACCCCCAACACCCAATAAAGTTCCTTTTAACACACACACACACACACACACACACGAAAGAGCTTTATATACAAGAGAATTGAATGTTGAGAAAACATTGAGCCCAGTCCAGATCAAGTCCTTAAATCTGATATTAGCCCATATGTCTGATACCAGTCTATCAGTTCTTCTTCAGACTCACACAGTCATGCAATGCTGCTGAATGCAGGAAGATGACAGGCCAGTGAGTGCAAAGTCTTGTGGATCCAGTGGCGGTGGAAGCATCTCAGTGCTGGCAGGGGGCTCCACGTGGCTCCTCCAGCTCCAGCTTAGGGGCATGTGGCTCGTCATCAGGAATGCCTCACAGGGAGAGCGTGTGCCCTGACTTCATCGAGCTATTTATCTCCTTATGAGGTCATCAAGCTGTGACCTGATAGACAGGCTAACCTCCACCCCTTTACTCTCAATAGTCTCAAACTGGCATCAGTTTATGTAATTACCACACCCATCAAGAGGGGACTTGGAGGAAAGACCTGGTAATCTACTTCGGAAAAGGTCACAGATATTGAAAATCCATGCTATTCAAGGGGTCAGGAAAAAATCATATTCTTGTGCGCTCACCTCCCCGATATGATCACTGAAGACAAATGGGTGCTGAAGCAAATGTGGTTGAGAAAGCTGATGGTTCCGAGCTATCAAAAGATACAGCATCTGGGATCTTAAAGGCTTGAAGGTAAACAAATGGCCATCTAGCTCAGAAGCAACAAAGCCCACATGGAAGAAGCACAACAACCTGTGTGATCGTGAGTTGTCAAAAGGCTCAGCTATCAGGTATCAAAGAACAAAAAGTCTCATCTTTGTGAATGAGGGGGAGTGCAGAGTGGGGACCCAAAGCCCATCTATAGGCAACTGGACACCTCCTCTAGAAGGGTCTCAGGGAGGAGATGACCCAGTCAGGGTGCAGTGTAGCACTGATGAAACATACAATGTTCCTCTAGTTCTCTAATGCTCCCCCCCCCCCCCCCGCCGCCATTCTCATGATCCCAATTCTACCTTACAAATCCGGCTAGACCAGAGCATGGGCACTGGTACAGATAGGAACTGGAAACCCAGGGAACCCAGGGCAGATGATCCCTTCAGGACCAGGGTTGAGAGTGGTTGAGAGTGGCGATACCAGGAGGGTGGAGGGAAAGTGGGGTAGGAAGGGGGAACGAGGTTCTATAGAAAACCTCCTCCCTGAGGGATGAACAACAGAAAAGTGGGTAAAGGGAGACATTGGACAGTGTAAGATATGACAAAATAATAATAATTTATAAACTATCAAGGGTTCATTAGGGAGGGGGAGCAGGGAGGGAAGGGAAGAAATGAGGTGCTGATTCCAAGGGCTCAAGTAGAAAGCAAATGTTTTGAGAAAGATGAAGGTAACAGATGTACAAATGTGCTTGACACAATGGATGGATGTAAGGATTGTGATGAGTTGTACCAGTCCCCAATAAAATAAAAATGATTCAGCTATGAAAAAGAAGAGTTCTAAAATTAATTGTGGCAATGATTGTACCAATTCTTCTTGATATGATTAAACTATTGAATTGTATGATATGTGGATTATGTGCCAATAAAATTGCAAAAAAAAAAAGACAGAAAAACCATTGGAATTCTACTCTGACACACAAGGAGTTTGTCATGACTCTTGATTGACTAGACTGATGGATTACCTCTTTTGCAGGGCTTAAAACAAAAACAACAAAAACCTTTTAGTGTCATTTGGGTGAAAGTACAGATAAATTTGGTTTTCCATTCAGCAGTTCATATACATTTTGCTTTTGACATTGATTGCAATCGGTACAATCTATTAGTACTTGTCCAGCTCCCCTACCACCCCCCCCCACGCTACCCCCAATCCTCATTTCCACTTGTCCATCTTACCTATCTCTTCCTGTCTTCTAAACTTCTTTCCTGGGCAAATACTGCCCTTTGGGTCTCATTTGATCGACAGTGCACACTTCCCTGGCATTATTGTTCACTTTGTGGGACTATTGTTTGGAGTTGAACTATTAGGGCTGAGCCCTGGTAGTGTAGTGGTTGAGTGCGGGACTGCAGCCCCCATGGTTGGCAGTTCAAACCCAGCAGCAGCTCTCCAGGAGCAAGGCTGGGTCTCCCACTCCCACCAAGGGGCAGTAATGCCCACAAAAAAAAAAAAGAGTTGAACTATTATGTGAGTCCAGGTGCAGGTTAGAAGGTGACTAGAGCCATAGTCATAGGGACTCTACCACTTAGTAAGCCTAGTCTTTCAGATGAATTTTAGTTTTGTTCCATACTTCAACTCCCACCCGTATCAGGGACCCCCTACTGTGCTCCCTTTCTGACTGGTTGATAGTGACAGCCGGGCACCATCTAGTTCTTCTGGCCCCAGGGGGCCCCAGGGTCATGGAGGTTAAGAGTCACATGGGCTATTTATCTTTTGGACAAATTGCTTCCTTGTATTTTTTTTGTTTTTGTTTTTGTTTTGTTTGGGGGCATCACTGCTCTCCGGTGGTGGGAGTAGGAGGCCCAGCCCCACTGCTGGAATTGAACCTCCGTCCCAGTGGGCCGCAGTCCCGCGCACAACCACTACGCCACCGGGGCTCAGCCCTGCTTCCTTGTATTTTTAATTCTCTTTATTTATTTATTTTTTTGGGGGGCATCACTGCCCTCAGGTGGTGGGAGTAGGAGGCCCAGCCTTTGCTCCGTGGAGCTGTAATCGAACCTTCATCCCAGTGGGCTGCAGTCCCGCGCACAACCACTATGCCACCGGGGCTCAGCCCCTTTCTCTTTACTTGTCTCTTCTAGACATGGATTATTTGCAAGAAATCTAAATACCTATGTAGAGATATTCTGTCAAGCCTATAGATTTATTGATGAGTGTAGTCTCACTTATCTTCCCATAGCTGTATCGACACATAGATTATTGTCGTTACAGGATTGTGTGTCTAATATTATTGACCTCTTTTGCCTTGCATTCAGTTTGCTTCCCCCTATTGTTTGGCTTTTTGCTTTTTCCTTTACTTTGGTCCTTTTGTGCTGCCCTCCCACTTTTGTCTATCACCTTTTGCTTCATCCAAATTAATACCTTCTAGTCTGCCGTGTTGTAGAGTACCCGGTAACAACAGACTGCCGGAAGAATGGACACCTTTGTCTTAGAAGAGGAGCATTCGGAATGCCTCGGAGAGATAGGGATGAGGTGCTATCATGAGGGGCTAGTCTCTGGAGAAGGTCAATGCATAAAGAGCAAGACCCTTAGATGGCTGGGCAGCAACAGGGGGCTCAAAGGGCCACCGCTGGGCGGTGTTTCCTTCTGTTGTATGAGCTGCAACCGACTGGCCAGCACCTCGAACAGCAGGCCTGTAATGCTGACAGTTTGTTGCAGCGCACGCACTCCGCTCCAGGCAGATACTTCAAATACCCTGAAAGAGGGAAGAAATTACCCACAATTATCAAGCGCAGAAGCGCAGACGGGGGAGCCGGGTAGGCGGTGGCTTAACTTTCCCTGCAGGACAAAGCAGAGCGAGGTTCTCTGCTCCCATGAAGACGTCCAGCCTCAGAAACATTATATCCAGTCGTTATGACTCGAGACCACCCCGAGGGTCGCAGGTAGGTTGGCTTCGACATCAGCCACGCGAGGCTCCGCCTACTCCCCCCGCTTCAAACCCGCGGGCTCTGTGGGTCCCGACTTCCGGTAGGGACTCTCGCGAAGGTTAGGAGGCTTCGCGTGAAGCTCGCGTCCCCGGTCTCCCTAGAAACCCAGGCGACGGCGTCCCCGGCCTCACCCGCCCGCTTGCTAACCCTTCGGCGCGGGGCGGAGTCTGAGCGGCTCGGTCACCCCCACCCGCCGGCTCGGCCGAGTTTGGGTGCGCTCCGCCGAGGCACGGACTCTGCGCGCGGCCCTAGTGCGCATGCGGAGCCGAACCCAGGGGGCGGTCCTAAGGCCGGGCCCCGCCCCCGCTTCAGGCTTGGCTGGAGGCGGGCCCCCTGGGCGGAGTCTGGCTAAATCACAGTTCTCGCTCCAACTGCAAACCCCGCCCCCCCGGCCGACCCCCGCTAGGGCGGGCGAGTGTCCAGGAACACTTGCTTCCCAGCGCCCACCCCAAAGTGCCACGGTGGCGCTGGTGGCGGCAGCGGCGATGGAGTGCCTCCGGCCCCTGCCGCCAGCCCAACAAGCCTTAACCTGTAATCCCGGCCGGGAGCGACACCCGCGGGGGCGGCACCCGGCCCGCCTTCCTCCGCGGCCGCTAGCCGGATCCGACTTCTAATCACTGGGCTCAGCCTCTGGCTGAAGCACCTGCCGGATGTGGGCAGGGAGCAAGGGGCCAGATGGGGCGAAGCAGACTAAGAGCTGAATCTCGGGGTGGACGTGAAGTCCCGGAGAGAGGGATGCCGGAGCAAGCCAGCAACCCCCCCTCCCCCCCCCCACCGGGAAGCCGGACCCTGACTGTGGGGAGAGGGCGTTAATTGGTTCTGTCTTCCCCGAGCGCCCAGACGTCGACATAAAAAGACATGGCACCGGGGCTGCTAGCACCCCCCCCCCAACACACACACCCCCGTCCGCAGCTAGTCTAGCTGACCCCAGGGACCGGAAAATCTGATGGCGCAGGGCCTGGCTGCCTAGTCCCCCTAGCCCACCCCCCTGGCCCTAGTCGTCTTTCTGAACTAATTTCGGTGCCTGGTTACAGTTACCGCTCCTCGGAGCTCCCTTTGACTTCGGGCCAGGCTAAGGGTCCCGTGCGGCAGCCAAACATTGGCAGCCTCGGAACGAGGGGGTTGGGAGCAGTGCGCGACGTCCGAGGACGTCGATGGGCGGGGAGAGGGGGCGGAGGAGCTGTTCTCCGAAGTCCCGGGTCGGCCCGTGGGCTCTCTCAGAGATCTTCCAGCAGAAACCCGTGGTGGTACCGGTGGGGCCTCAGCCCCCTGTCCGCCTCGGCTTTCTTTGCACCGCCTCCCTTTTTCAGACCAGAGTCGGGGCTGCTCCGAAGGGCCTAATCCTGAAAAGGAGGTGAGAGTCCTGAGCCCCAGACCCCAGGCCAGGGGCAGCATCTCCCTCCTCCCACCTTCCCCTTCCCTTAACAACTCCAGGGCCGCCATTCCCATCAGCCCTGAAGGCAGGGAGCAGCAGGGTTAAGTGGTGGTGGTGTGCAGGCTGTGGGAGCTATTGATCGCCCATCCTCTCACCTCCCAAGCCCCCAGGAACAGCCCATTAAATTGCCATGGGCATCAGGGGATGGGCCTGGGGGTGGGGGTGGGGGTGACATGCCTTCGTGTTGAGGGTCTCCTTCAATTCCCTGGTAGCAGGGGAGGAAACCAGCGTGGATGGGCAAGAGGGGGAAGGCCAGGGTCAGGCTGCGTGCGGTACGAGGAGCAGGGAGGTTGGCGTTTGGGCACCAGGCACAGGCAGAGGCGGACCTTTTGACCTGGCTTCCGTCCCTGGCAGGGGGTCAAGAGCGTGCCGATGCCCCCAGGGCTCGCAGGGCTTCCAGTTAACCATGCCACGGTCGCCCGCGGCTGCCTGGGCGCTGCCTCTGCTGCTGCTGCTGCTGGTGCGGGCGCTGGTCCTGGCCAGCGCGCGACCGGCCCCTGGCCAGGATTACCTGCGGCGCAGCTGGCAGCGGCTGCTGGTGGAGGGCGAGGGCTGCGCGCCCTGCCGGCCGGACGAGTGCGCGGCGCCGCGGGGCTGCCTGGCGGGCCGAGTGCGCGACGCCTGCGGCTGCTGCTGGGAATGCGCCAACCTCGAGGGGCAGCTCTGCGACCTGGACCCCGGCGCTCACTTCTACGGGCGCTGCGGCGAGCAGCTCGAATGCCGCTTGGACGCCGGCGGCGACCTGAGCCGCGGCGAGGTGCCCGAGCCCCTGTGCGCCTGCCGTTCCCAGAGACCCCTCTGCGGCTCGGACGGCCGCACCTACGCACAGATCTGCCGCCTGCAGGAGGCAGCCGCCGCTCGGCCCCACGCCAACCTCACCGTGGCGCACCCGGGCCCCTGCGAGTCGGGTAGGCACGGCGCGCGGGCCCCCGCCTCCCACCCTTGCGTTCCATTGGGGGGACTGTTACCCCCCCGGACCCCAAGGGCACTGGTCTCTTCTGGCCAGAGATGAAGCCGGAGATCAAGAACCCGGGGCCAGTCCTTGCCCCCGCCGATGGTCCGCTGGGACAGCCACGCGGAGGAGCGGCCCTGAGCCTTCAAGGCCAGCGGCGAGCGAGCGCCGAGCTGCCTGCGCGTCGGGCTAGGCGTACACGGGGCCAAGTCTCTCTCTGGGAGCAGGCATTTAGCCACTGGCTGACCCCTAAATGGAGAGAAAGAAGAAAGCCACCGCTTGCCCCCGTCCCCCCCGCTCCCCGCCCCTACTTTGTCCAGACCATCTGGAGCCTAGACGAACTGACTGGGACTCCGGTGAGATGCAGTCAGGTTTTCGTTTGTGTAGCTTTGGAGAGGAACCCCACTATCCTGTCCCCGCCCCCTTCTGTGTTTAGCGGTTAGTGAAGGAGGGGGGTCTCCCTTAGTGTCCTACGGGGGTGGGGGGTGGGGGCGCTGAGGGCCCCTGGGGCTTGGGGTGTTGCAGGAGGCAGCAGTAACTTTCACTTCCTGAGCTGGAGTCTGGTTGGCTCGGAGCTCCAAGAAAGCAAACACCCCGCGGGGGGTCCCAACACTTTTCCTCCGCGCCCCTCCTCCAGCCTTCCTGCCTGGCGACCAGGCTGGTTTCAGATTCTCAGCATTTGCCACGTGTAACCCCCAGGGAGTGGATGGGGGAGGGACCGCTGGCTGCGCAGGACTCTGGGAACAGGGCCTGGTTAGAAAAGGGGGAGGGGGGAGGCCAGGGAGGTGTTGGTTAGCAGCCAGGCAGGAAGGGGACCCGCAGGGGAGAACGAGGACAGGGGAGCACTCAGGGACAGACTGGTGATGCCAAACTGAGATACGCTGCTGTGCGTGCATGAATGTGTGCGTCCATCTCCCTGTCTGCTTGTGTACCCGGATGTACCTGCATCAACATCCGTACCTGCCTGTCTGTGTACCTGCCCTGCCTTGTCTCCCCCTGTGTCCTCCCCGCCATCAGTAGGGCAGGAGGCTAGGTCAAGTTTCTGAGGCCATGAGTCTTTAGAGGAGCAGAGAGCCTCAACTCACTTGCAGGACCGGGCCAGTGGTTGAACTGCAGCTAGCACCCTGACAATGCTCTGAACTCAGGATATAGAGCCCCACAAAGGTGCCTCCAGTGGTTTGTATCTGGGATCTTCGCTGGGCTGGCTGACCCCTCCTCTTCTCAGGCCTCCTACTTCCACCCCAGAACCCCAGATCGTGTCGCAGCCCCGTGACATTTGGAAGGTGGCGGACCAGGACGTGATCTTTGGCTGTGAAGTGTTTGCCTACCCTATGGCTTCCATCGAGTGGAGGAAGGAGGGCTTGGACATCCGGCTTCCCGGGGATGACCCCCACATCTCCGTGCAGGTAGGGGTCAGAGAAGGAGCCCTCCCTGGGGCAGCCCAGAACCCTCCTTGAAGGACCCCACGGATTACTTCTCTTGCTCCAGTTTAGGGGGGGCCCTCAGAGGTTCGAAGTGACCAGCTGGCTGCAGATCCAGGCCTTGCGTCCCAGTGACGAGGGTACTTATCGCTGCTTTGCCCACAATGCCCTGGGTCAGGTGGAGGCCTCCGCCAGCCTGACAGTGCTTACGCCAGGTAGGCGGGATCCGGGACTGGGTGGGGAGGAGTGGGTCAAGGCCCTTAACTAAGTCTGTGTGTGTGCATGACTTTCCCACTGGGCCGGGTGCCCGTTAACAGCTCCTCTCTCCTGTGCCCTGACTGTGTTTGCAGACCAGCTGAACTCCACAGGCACCCCCCTGCTGTGGTCCCCGAACAGCGTGCTCCCCGAGGAGAGCGAAGAGGGCGAGGACTACTACTAGGTTCAGAGCCCTGGGCCCTGGGGTGCTGCCTGGGACAGGGCTCATCCTTGCTCTTGAAGAAACCTGCAGCGCGGGAGGAACAGAGCCCCTTCCAAGGGGACTCTAATGCTCTCCTTCTTGTCCGCAGGTGGGTGCCAGGTGGCTAGTTCCCACTCACCGGGGGCCTATGGACAACACAAGGAAGCACCGCCTGGCCCCGCAGCAGCCTCCCAGGGGTTCTGATGTTTGACCCCGTTGTTGCAGTCACGAGGGCAGTCCCGTCTCGTCAAGGGTCTTCCTCTTTTTCCATCTCCTCCCATTTTTCCAAGCATGATGTCCTTCTCTAGGGACTGGTCTCTCCTGACGACACGTGCCAAGCCCGGGCCTCTCAGAAACGTTCCGATTGTACTGCTCCCAAGACAGCTGGCTTGTCTTTTGGCAGTCCGTGGTGCTTTCCGTAATTCCTCACCAAGATCACAGCTCGTAAATGTCAATTCTTTGTCCTGCCTCCTTCGGTGTCCGACCTACCCCGCCACACGAGGCGGTCAGGCATGCCACGGCTGGGCTCTGGCACACCTTGGCCCTCAAAGTCACCGCCTTGTTTCTCAACACTTTCAAGAGGTCGCGTGCAGCAGGTGTACCCCGTGCAGTGCCAGTGTGCTTAGTAGGGTGTATCTGGTGGTGGTAGTGGGGGCCGTGGGACAAAAGTTGGGAGGAGGGAGGGAGAGGGGTGGAACCCGGAAGAGAACCCAGCATGGAGCCAGACAAGCAGAAGACACCTGCAGCCTACGGGTCTCAGGCGGGAGTGGGTTCCCTCTGGAGGCTAAGGCAGACCTCCCAATGCCCCTCCGCTCTGGTCCAGCCAGTCTCTCCTAATTTCCCTTCCACACAGACCTTGCTTGGCTCCTGCCTTTGTTTTCCTGGTCCCCGGCATTTACCTCACCTCAGCCTACTCTTTCTCCAAATGCCCCTTCCGGAGATCTAGCCTGTCTCATAAGGCCCGGCTGTACTCACTAATCGCAGGCCTCTTAGAGCTGAGTGTCTGCTGTCCAGGAGAGCACAGGGGGACAGGGTCAGCATTTGGCCATAACCACGTCTTCCTCTTCACCCAGACGCTTCATGAAGCCAGCCTCACTGTCTCAACACTCTGTATTTGATAAGCCCAGAACAGGGCTAAGGCATGCCCCGGGACCCCAGGAAAGCTTTGTGAAAAACTGGGGTACCAACGTGCCCACTGATTCGAGGAGATGTCCATTAGATGCCTGCATTTCCCATGGGAGCCTGGCTCCCAGAAGCCGCAGGTCTTGCTGTGTAACACATGCCTGCCAGCTGTGGAGAGACACCGTGCCTGTGCCTGCCGTCTGTCCTGCACCTTGGAGCCATCTGGCTGAGGGGGTGTAGAGGCAGGAAGGTCCTCTGTTCATCTGGGCCGGTTCTTCCCCAGGGCAACTGGAGAACCAGGACTACTACGTGGGTAGTGTCCCAATGCCAGAAAGAAAGAAAACAAAACTGAATGGGAGGGCAGAGAAGTTTCAGCACTTTGATGGGCTGCTACGCGTCTTCAGCTTCCACCAAGGAACCCACTCATTTCCCCATCCAAGACCCCACAAAGTCACTTCCTGTGTCCTCATCCGCCTGGACTGGGACCTGGCTGGCCCCCTCACAGCACCCCAGTAGATGTCTGCCCACCCTCTCCTCCCCTATCCCAGGACGAACGTTGGGAAAATGTCAATCGAATGATTGAAGGAGTGCGTGAGACTGTGAGACAGCGCGGCCAAGTCCCTGTGTGAGGACAGCCTGCTACGCGCCTGGGCTCCCTCCTCCCCGCCCCCCAGCCTGGCGCCACCACAAGAGGAATCGTTGTGGCTCCGAGGCGGCGGCTGCGTCTGAGCTTGTCCTCTGGGGCCCTCCTCCGGGAGCCAGGCCTCCTGGGAGGGGCGCGCCCCGGAGCCCCTCGGCTGGGCTGGGACCCCACCGACTCCGCCTGCGGCTGGCTGAGACCTGGCTGGAAGACAGACCCCACCGCTGAGCCCAGACACCCAGTCCGGCCTCCCCAGGAGCCGCGCACAGCAGCCTGGCTGGCCTAGGAGACCTGGAGAAAAGTCCCAATCGACCGCAGAGGCAGAGGCGGGCTGGGGAGGGGTCGGCGCGTGGTGTTAGGCAGGGCGATCGGGGCGGGCCCACGAGAAAGGGGGGCCCCCCGGGGGCTGGTGGAGCTTGGCGTCTCAGGAGGGGCTGCTACCACCTGGGGGTTCCGGCCCGCCTGGGCTCGCGGGCGCCCCCTGGCGGCTCCACAGACCCACCCGCACCCACGTCGAGGGCCGGACTCCGGGCGCGAGCCCCACCCCCCGCACCCCCCCCCCGACCCAGGCCCGGCGTTCGTGACCCCGGGATCGCGTTTCCACGCGTAGGATGTTCCGGTGCGACCTCGGGGCCCCATGCCGCGGCCTCAGTTTCCCCTTCGGCGGCCCGGCGCCGCAGGCAGGAACGGGAGGCACTCCGGTTGCCCCGCCCCCCCTCCGCCTCCACCGCTCTGCTCGGCGGACGGGCTTTAATAACGTCGCTGGAAAGTGACACGCGATTTATTATTCAAGTAATGCGGGCGCGGGGACGGGAAAGGTTTAATAAACGCGCCGAGATGCCGAGGATTATTCACCGCAAATAAATGAGAGCGCGGGCGGCGTTTTAATAAATAATTTCCCGCCGTTCCCCGGGGAGGGGGGGAGGGGGGCCGGGGCGGCTGCCGGAGCCGCGGGCTTTCCGGCCTCGCTGCCGTCTGTCGCCCCGAGACGCAAGGAAGGCTCCGGGGAAGCCGGCCAGCCCCGAGGGGCGTCGCCTTCAGGTGCAGCCACTGACCTGGCCCTCGGAGGCGAGGGCCGACCTGGA
>PVJH01045354.1:0-12424 GCA_004026705.1 Nesogale talazaci
TATATTCCAAAATCCCTGCACAGATAATTTTTTTCCCACACCACTGCCTTGGTGGGAGTAGGAAGCCCAGCCTTGCTCCTGGAAAGCTTCTGCTGGATTTGAACCGTCAACCCTGTGGGCCACAGTCCCACACACAACAACTGTACCACCAGGGCTCAGCTGAACAGATATTTTAAAGCACAAAAGTTTTCTGTTTTTTATTTGTTTTTGGTAAGGTTAATAACCACCCCTATACTGTGTCCTTTAAATGACATATATTGAGTATTTAAAATAAATCATCACTGCATACAGATTATACAAATGTAAATGTATGCTCTGGTCAAATTTGAACCCATATACGTGCACCAAGACAATTTCTAAGTAGATCCCATCTAAAGAATTCTCTTAAGCCATAAATTAAAAAAAACAACAAATTTACTAAGATAAATGAATTTTACACTTAAAATGAGTGAATCACATGGTATGGAAATAAAGCTGTTAAAAAAAAGTTCAACCTAAGCCATTAAATGCTATATAGACAGACAGACACAGATAGATAGATAGATAGATAGATAGATAGATAGATAGATAGATATAGACTGTAAGAAAGAAGGATATTCAATCCTCTTTTGTTTACTACTACATCCAGTAAACGAATCCCACTACAAGCAAGCTTCTGATACCTTGTGTCCTCAACTCGTGTGTCCTTAATAAACCAGCTCTCCCAAGGCTAACCCTTAAACCTGGGAGAGGTGGGTGGAGAAGGGGAAGCAGAGAGAAGAACTTTTTCCTAATACCCAAAAGGCAACTAGAGCCTACAATTATTACTGGATCATGAGTAGTCATTTCCATTCAGGAGAAATCCCCTTTCAAGTCAAAATCAAAACATGCATGTGACAAGTTCAAGCTTATCACTACAGGGGCTAGTCATTTAAATGCCAGAATAATTTTTAATCAGAGCACACCAAGTGTCTACCGGTGAGGGGGGAGGGGTCTGTACAAAAACATAATTATATATTCTGTAGGAAAAACCCAATACATAAAATGTTTCTTTGCTCCATCTCTCATCTGACAGTAAAAGGTAGACACAGATAATTCTCATTTTGTTGTTGTTGAGGAGTTATCAGAGAAATTCTAGGGCTACACATATGACAGGTCCTTTCAATGGACTTCCATTGTGCCTGTTTATATTCACATTCCAGGAATACTTTACACATTTACATTAAAAGCATCACTCCTGATTTGTAATCATTTATGTCTTTTGATTTTCAACTAGAGGGATGTATACAGAGGCATTAATCAACAAGAAAGGAGAAAGCCAAATAATTGTCACGGAGTCATCACTGAGCAACTGGAAGAGGCAGACCTGGAGCGGCCTGCTGCTTCTCCCTGTGACCTCATACTAAGTCTTGTGGAAGGGCCAGACGTCAAGCTGACTTCTTGGAAGATGAGAATGTAGGTTGACTCCCTTTTCTGTGGGTGTCTTGGCCCAAAGCACAGGCCATAGCAGCCGGTGAGCTGTCAGCATCTCTCGTGGTGTGTCCCAAGCACATGTCCTGTCCCTAGGAAAGGGTAAGTGTTTGTGATGTATGTATCCAGCCAACCAGATCTCTCTACCTGTTCCTGGCAAGGAGAGGAGGTTCTCCCTTAGCTGTGGTACAGAGGGCAGTGCATGCAGACCATCAGCCCTGTGCTGGCCACAGGGTTGACTCATTGGCTATGAGAGATTGGGGTCTACAAGTGAAATTGACCTTGCCTGGTCTACTTTCTTTGAGATTAATGTGTTGTTCCTCTGCTTGTGTTTATCTCAATTCTGTTGGCAGCCTCAGACCTTGGACAAATAGAAGAAAGATGATAATAGATAGATAGATAATAGATGATAGATAGATAGATAGATAGATATAGGCTGTAAGAAAGGAGGATATTCAACACTATTGACTTGACCCTATTGTAAAAAAGTTAAGAAAAAAGAAAACAGTGAGTGCTATGGATTGAACTGTGCCCTCTCTCAAAAGAAAAAAAAAGTGTTGGAAATCATAACATGTATACACGTGGATAGTCCCTGGGTGCTACAATTAGTTAAGTACTTGGTTACTAGCTGAAAAGTTAATGGTTCCAATCCACCTAGAGGTAACTCGGAAGAAAAAACAGGCTGTTTCTCGGTGGTCGCAGTCTTGGAAACAGAGTGTTCTCTGCACATTTAGCTTCACCAAGAATGAGAATTCACTCACAGCAACTGGAAGACCTGTGATTACAATCCCACCTGGGAATGGGCAAGTCTTTGTTCTGTTAATGAGACAATAGCAGTGTAACTTGTGTCTTAAGTCGATCATTTTTGAGCTATCAAGGAGCCTGGCTTCAGCACAGAAACAAACAGGGGAAGGATGAGGCCAACTCAAGACTACCCAGAATCCCAGGAACAGAAGTGAAATGTAATAAGGTCCTTCCTCTGGAGCAACAGGAAAGGAACCCTTCCCCTAAACAGAAGTTTAGCTGCTAAGCAGAAAGAAAATAAACGCTGTCCAGTAAAGCCACCCAGGTTATGATATTTCTGATGGAGCAGTACTCAGCCACTAAGACAATGAGAAAAGGTTTGGTGGCCACTTTGATGGAGTATGTTAAAAGGTATTTACATGTTAGCAATTCCTTCTTAACACATGTTTTCACATAACTCACTTCTATTTTTAATTGTACATAGAGTACTCTCTTAGTTGACCAAAATTCATTTGCATAATTATGTACATATGTCCATTCTCAATAAAGTAGCCATAATTCTTTGTCCAAGTTGAAACCGTGCATCTCACAAGAAGTGCTAGCTTACGCTCATGTTTCTCATTCTTATTATTTATAGAACCATACAAGCTTTGATTGTATTACATAACTGTGTTAGACCAGGGCTTTATATTCAACTCTTTTAAATAAAATGATTTGTTGTTAATTTATTATATAATATAGAAATGTTCATTTCAACATTTCAAAATGATTCATATAGGCCCTAAAATGCTCACAGAATGTAAAGCATTTAAAGGTAAGGCAATAAGTTCTCCTACCACTCAGTAAACAATACAACCAGATCTTCTTGACTGGCATACTCTTCCAAGGCTTCCTTCATCAGTCTCACTTTTTGGCCCCCTCCAATACTATTGATTCCATCACCACCTCTCCACTCTTCTCCTTGGCCAAGGATCTGTAAGGGAAACCAATAGTTCATACGTTAGAAATAGTAAAATTGTGATAGTGTCATAAAACAAGAACAGGAAGTTATCATCAACTTGTATAAGGAACTACTCATTTAATGTTTACCAAATCATGATGTTAGAATGTCAAAAGCCTGACATTGAAATCAGGTGATAATTCTTCAATGTTAATGACTCCCCACAAGAAAATTTCATTCCCACTACATCAGGTCCAAAAGCAACAAGTCCAAACCCAGGGGCAGGTAGGAAGAATTCAGAGTGGCTTTCATTCATGCCTACTACTTTAGTCAGAAATGAACCAATTTCCCACAATACTTTTTCAATTTTATAGGAAACTCTGATATCATTCAACATTGAACGCTCCTATGATCAGTGACTTCTAGGTGACGTCTATGAGTGCTTTTCCTATTGAGCAAAATATTCAGGGAAACACTGAGGATATCTAGTAGCACATTTCCTTCCCTTCCTTTAGAGATCTCAAACTTATGCCTGGGGACATAACAAGTACTGCGACAAGAATAGATAAACCTTTACTAAACACACTTAGCAACCGGTGAAGCCTTTGCTTTTCAAAACCATCTTCTTCGAGATGTATACACTTCTGAAGGCAGTGCTAGCATCTCTCTAGGACTTCCCTGAAGAATGATGTGAGCTCCAATTTACAACACATCTGAACAGTAGTTCTGGGATCCTTAGGAGACCTGGAATTCTCTTTCTTTGCAATGGTGAGTTTGGGGACCAAAAAAGAGTGTGAGGGGGTAAAATCAGGCCTGTAGGGTAAATAGAGTGTTTCAATGAAACGCTCATAGGATCTTGTTACATTTGAGGAATGATGAAGTGCATTATTTCCCAAATGATGGGGTAAGGGGGGGGGGGCGGATGGTGGGTTCCGTGGAACAACTTTCCTTGCACTAGTCTCAAAAATGCAATGTTTTCCTCAAACACTTTCATAGTAAATCCTTGAGAATGTCCTGTGCCACCTGAGAAAAGTCTATCAAGAATACCCTTATGAACTCCCCCAAAAACAGTTGCTTTAAGATTCTGAGCTGGGTGACCTCTCTCACCGTGGCCTCTTGACAGGGGACTGGTCAGTTCATGGGGCTGGTGGAAATATAAGGCCTTAAGTTGACATGAAGTTTGTATAGGTAAGCACCCAATTGACCAGAGGTTTTGAGATGGGTCCAAAAAAAAAGAAAAAGAAAAAAGAAAGAAAGAAAAAGAAAACTGAAACAGTATGGCAAGAAGAAACAGAAAGAAAAGAGAGGAGAAAAAATAGAGATAGAGAGGAGGCAGCCACGTCTTCAAAGAACTGTAACACGATGAAGAAAGAGTCCTAGGGGCATAGTGATTGGGCTGCGACGCACAAGGTTGCCAGTTCAAACGCAGTAGCCACTCTCAGGGAGGAAGAGCAGTTTTTCTTCTCCCATGAAGATCTACACTCTCAGAAACAAAGAGCTCATGCTGGCTTACAGGGCTGCCCTGAGCTGGAATCTTTTGGAACACAATCATGTAATAAAAACAGTGAGAAGCTGAAAAGAACCAAAAATCTTTTTTGGGTGGTGGGTTTGGGGAGAGGGGCAAATGTCTTGCTGCAGTTTTTCCTCCTGAAAGTTTCAAAAGCCTACTGCAGAAGACTGCTTAGACTCTGGAGCGTAATACCCACTTAGAGTACCACAGCTGGCCAGGGGCAGTCACAACTCTGAGCACAGCTGTTGTGTCCTCCTGGGTGCAAGATAAGAAGCACAGCTAATTTGGTTGCTATGCAGTGTTAAAAAGCAATGGCTGAATCATTTTGAACCATTCTGAGGCCTTGAATGGGACACAACGACACTCCCTTCATAGGCACGTTTCTAATTCTCATTCAAGACAAACTTGTACACAAGCACATCACTGACAAAATATGAAGGGTTAAAAAAAATTCAAAGTAGAAAAGAAGCCCATACTACCCAATATTGTAGCATGCTTGCATGTGATATACCCTATCCACCAGGAGTGTGAATGTGTACACATGTATATACAAATGGACCTCAAATAACTTGTTCAAATATAATTGAACTTTTCCACATTTTTAAGTTCTGTAGTATATAGACATATATATAAACATTTTGCTTATATTTTATAGACCATAATTATATACAATAATGGCAACTATTAAGAAATTAGTATCTTAGTGGTAAGGTATTAATAAGGCCACAGTTACCTTTGTAAAATAATGTATACACACCTTATCCTCCTTTGTGGATTACATGTTTTATTACTTTTGTTACAAAAATGCACTTAAGGGGTCTATACTAGCATCTCCATAAATTAAAAGATCTGCCATACCTTCACAGTATAATTGAAGTATTTGGTGGACTGCATAAATCGATGGAATCCATCACTTTCTTTTGTTGCTACCGTTATGACTAATAATTTATCTGCAAAGACAGAAAATAAAACATAATTAAATACTAGCACTCTACAATGCACCTTAGTAAATAAAAGACCACAGTAAGTCCTTGCAAACACTTTGTCAACCTATAGAAGTTTCAACAAAGAACTGTTGAAAAATAGGTGATTCAGCTGATTAAATTGGTGCCAAACGATAGATGGCCAAATGGCAACTGTTCAGTGTTCATTCTTTTTTGTGCCCTGGAGTCTACGTGTAAGACCCTATAGGGCAGAGGTTAACTTGCCTACCAGCATTGCCTGGACTGTCCTTTTATGGAAGAGCTTTGGTAGTGCTGTGTGGTAAGTGATGGTCTGCTAACTACAAGGTCAGTGGTTCAAACACATCAGGCGTGTTGAGGGAGGAAGATGAGGCTGTCTGTGACCATAAAGATGTATAGTCTCAGAATCCCTGCAGGCTTACAAAACTGACCCAGTGGCAGTAGATTTGGCTTAACCTTCATGGAAGATCATCACATCTTTTCTCCCTCATGGTGTCTGGTAAGTTGAAATCACTGACCTTTCTGTTGGCATCTTAGCACTTAACCCAGACTTCTTTTCTAATGATAATAAAGTATATTAATGCTTTAAGAAAAGAATTCAACAGACTATTTTGACACTAAAAGAAAAAAGATTCTATTAAGCACATCACTGTTTTTCAAATTCAACTGTTTTTTATTTTCATCCTGATATCAAATTCTTTTGAATTTTCTTTTTAAAAAAAAAACAAATAATTTTATTGGGGGCTCATACAACTCCTATCATGATCAATACATACATCAATTGTATGCAGACCACATTTGCACATTTGTTGCCATCATCATTCTCGAAACATCCTCATTCTACTGAGGCCACCGGTATCAGCTCCCCATATTTCCCCTCCCTCCCCACTCACTTTTTAACAGACCAATTTTCAGCACACCAGTTTTTACCAGACTTCCCCAGACATTATTTGATCACTCTGCCCCATTGCTGTAGAATCATTTACTACATACATAAATGAAGTTCTGGAATCTTTTACATTCACTGATCACTACTCCGAGGGGGAAATGGAGCCAATCATTCATTTGATCTTGAATTTCAAAAATAAAGAGCAAAAATTTAGACAAAAATATAATTCCTCTACTAGTCATGAATTATTGTATATGAGAAGTCTTATGGCCATAACACTTAAATAACCTTAAATGGTTTATTTTGGTTGTTTTTTAGTCAAAGGAACTGAAACTCACTACACAGTGATTTTCCCAATGGAGTAAGATGGAAGGCCTGCAGAGTACAATGGGTCCATACTTGCCGCTGTCAGCAGCAAGTGCGGATGTTTGAATCCACCTATAAGGACCCGGGAAGAAAAGCATGGTGATCTAGTGCCCCAAAGAGCTCTTGCCAACCATTAAGGAACAGAGCTGCATATTGACACACAAGAGCCGGGACACATGAGCTGGAATCAGATTTGTGCACCAGGTGGTGGGCATAAATTAAGAGGACAAAGCTCACATACTGTTCAACATGTTGGGTATTGAGTCTCACATGCTTGTAAGAAAATATTCAGAAGGAATTGAATGTTCCCTAAGCAATAAAAAGGCAGAGGAAACAAAATTATAGTACTGCAGCAACTAGTTTAAAACAATTTTATATGAACAAAGAAAATACTCCACCAAATAGGGAAAATAATTGAATAGATGTGAACATATAAAAAGACATAATCAATGCAAACATCCTTTAGTAAAAGAGGGAAACATTTCCATAAAGAAAATTATTGATATACTTAGGATTTTTAGAGTTACTTTTTATGTTTTCATTATAAAGACTCATTACTTTATGAGAAACAAAACTCTTTTTCATTAGGGTTATCCATTTCTAAGTAAATGCTTATAAGGACTTTATCAACTAGCTACTTACTCTTTAAAAATTTTTTCATTTATAAAATTTCAAGCAGGGGTTAATTAATTGAGAAAACTTGCTGTGTTACATTCATAAATTCCAAAGCTAAATATAACAGATTTAATTTTGAAAAATTAAAAGGCACACATTTTGAGATCTCTTTTCTTCTATTAAGTTTTGAAAGTTTTTATAGTTTTTTAAAATTCAGCATAACAATTATCTACTAGTTTAGGGCTCAGGTAGAAAGAAAATATTTTGAAAATGATGTTGACAACAAATGTACAAATGTGCTTGACACAATAGATGGGTATATGGATTATGAAAAGAGTTATATGAGCCCCCAATAAAATGATTTGTTAAAATAAAAAATAAAAAGTCAGCATTCCCTATGTTCTTGGAGAAGTTCTGTACACCTCAGAATCCTGTGCTATTGTTTCATTAAATGATCTCTTCTGAAAAAAAATTATCTACTAGTATTGACTAGACATACTTTATGATTACCACTTCTAATATAAAATTAACAGTAAGAAGTTCGCCATTTGTAATGTGGAAAGTAATGTTGGCCAGACCTCCCAGTAGACAGAAATGTTACTCCATTCAATGACTCAGAGGCAAGCCTACAGTATGTGGCTTCACCACATCTCAGTCATATGTCATGGAGGAGTTCCTGGTGTTTGCTGGTTTGTTCCCTCTTCTCTTTCCAACACGCCTAGGAGCCAAAGACTAATCTTGTTGGGAAAGTCATCAGTATGTAAAAAATAAAGATGACCATATAAAATCTCCAAATGGAAAATGGCTAGACCATTACATAACTCTTAAATTACATTATTACACAACTAGCAGACCACCAAGAATCATGACCCAACCAAGGTGACATACAGGTTAATCACCATAATGGCAATAATCTCATGTCACACCTTGATGTTCATAACTGCCAGGCACAGCTCATTAATGGCGAGGTAGTCAAATAACAGACCCCCCCCCCTCCGTGGTCATAAATGTCCTATGTCAGCTGAGACAGTCAGTAATTGAGGGGCAGGTGTACTACTGAGAGTTATAAAAAGCCCAAATAAAGGATAAATATATGCTTTTGTTTTAAAGGGTCTTATAGTCAATCCCTGGATCATAAGTAAGTTTATTCCTTAAGTCTATCTTTTTTTTTTGAAGTTTATCTTTAAATCAAATCTGTCTGTGAGTCAGATGAGTTAGGTGCAATTTGTATGTAATGTCACACGATACAGTGTAGCTCCCGTGCATAAAACATTAAAGAAACACTTCCAGAAGGACACACATTTTCAAAATAAGAATTTAGAATCAAGACTACTGCCATCTAGTCGGTCCTGACATGCAGTGACTCTGCAATGCGGAATCAGATTCCAGGGCTGTAATCTTTACTGAAGCAGGAGGACATGTCTTTCTCCTCAGGAGACTTGGGGGGGTGGGGGGGGGGGCGCGCCTTAACCACCAACCTTTGGATTAGAATCCAAGTGCTTAATCACTACACCACCAGTGATCTCATAATACTAATTAGAATACTAATGTTCTGATGCATGTTACAAAGAAGCATCCATTTGTTATTATGAATCATAGTACATACCTCCAAATTTTAATACAGTAGACTTTATACACATTTGGTTTGTTACCAAGGGTTGTACCAAAATAGGACATTGATAACCCAAGAACTGTCTGTATAAATAAAAACATCAGTTTCCTCTTACCCTGTATTCAAGTATCATGATTGTGTTGAAGAATAAACCTTAAGTCAATTAGAGTTAAAAGAGAAAAAGGTCTTGATATATACCACGTACAAGCTTTTACTAATTAATTCAAGAGTTCAGCTTTCTTAACCTTTATCAAGTATTCTTGACCAAAAATTGTTATTTGAATCTTCAAATCTCACTACAGGTTGTTATGACAGGGTTACCAAAAGGAAATGGTCAGAAGAATTCGTGAGCGTGAAAACAGTAGGTGAGAGGACTGATAGGCAATCAATAGAATCCAGAATGTGGAAAATTCTGTGGGACAAATGATCTATAAAATCAATAGCAAAGTATTAAAAAGGAAGAAAAACTGTCCTGATTTCTAACTTAAGAGG
Source organism: Nesogale talazaci (assembly GCA_004026705.1). Classification (NCBI taxonomy): domain Eukaryota; kingdom Metazoa; phylum Chordata; class Mammalia; order Afrosoricida; family Tenrecidae; genus Nesogale; species Nesogale talazaci. Next base: position 9,580 of record PVJH01045354.1, read on the forward strand.
CAATTCAACCAAATCTCAAACATAGGATTTAGCTGTATGGTAAATTAAAAAAAAAAGACTAACTGGAAATATACAATTATGAGAACTCTAGGGAAACTTGAAGTCTTTTCAGATATTTGTTATTAATAAAATATTATTCAAGCACATTAATAGAATGTACACACACATATATATGTTGAGTCCCTAAAGTTTAGAGATACATGCTGAAGAATTTACCCAGGAAATTGTCTAATATCTAGTATTTGTTTTTAAAGTATTTGGAAGGTTGGAAGCACTAGAGGAGGATAAAAATTAAGCAGGGCTGTCCATATGTTGATGATGGTTGATACTTAATTAATTTGGGATCATTTGAAAAATCTTACTTAAAAGGGGGATGTAGGGTTAAGGTTCAAATGTATGCAAAATCCCAGATTAGAAGATTTGATTCAGATCTTTTTTAAAGACACTACTGGACATTTTAGAAAATAAATAGAATGTTTTTAACCAAATAATATTCAGCTGAATTAACTGCTACCAGTTCCTTACCCAATATTTTCCCCCAAAACTAAAAAGACAAAGCAAGAGAACTGAAGCAACTTCAGGAGTAAGCACCACAACCACTATCCCCTATAATAACTACCATAGATATTGACTTTGCTTTTTTCATGGTCATCTAGGTCTCCGCAAGATATACAGAGCATCATAGTGCCTAAGAGTAGACCAAAGATAATGCAAAGCTTCTCATGTGTAACCTCTACAGCCCATACATACTCAAGTAGAAGCTGAAGCACCTAATTGCACCACAAAAAAACTGGAGGGCTTTTTCAGCATAAAAATGTGCTGAAAAAACTCGGCTTATACTTGAGTATATACGGTAGCCATTCTGGCACCATTATAAAGTAGATTAATATGGTGTGCAGGAATAAGAAGGAATCTATTTATAAAGCATCGATTCAAGGTGGTATGATTGTAGAACCATTTAAAAATGAAATTACACATAAGGACAAATTATTTTGTAAATAAAATCTTTCATAATCATTTATAATGGTCCCAAATTATGCTTAGCTCAATAGTAAGATTTAATAAGAATTTTTAAATGAATGAATATTAGCTCCATTTCTCTAGAAGAGCTAAAGTATGTTTCATTCTCTTGTATTATAACATTTATAATTTGGGGGTGGGAGAAGAGCTTTGTTCAAGAGTCAGTTTTGTTCTCCAAACAGTTGATACTCTCAGAACGTAATTTATCAATAGTCAGTATGGGTCAAATTTTTCTTTTAAAAAAATGCAAAAGGGGCATAGGGAAAAAGCTGCTGTGTACAAACATTCCTGGGGTAAGGTCCAGGTAATATGGCAGGGACCACACAAAATAAAGGGTGACATATAGTAGCCAACTAAAAAGGAGGGGGTGGGGAGATAGAAATGTGTAGTGGAGGAACAGGGCACTAATCCACCCCAGGGGATGGTATTGTTTACGTCTCCACAGGGAAAGAGGGATCAGACTTCAACCCTGTGCTTTGGGATGTGAATGAAGCATGGAGGCATGGAGCGTGGAGAGGGTGGACAGGTGTGAGGGCCTGAAACACAATCCTAACTGTGCAGACAGCCGCCCCTCCTCCAGAAGAATTTACTTTAGAGGACAGCACTGAAGCTGCAGCTCAGAGAGAGGAGCATGTCTGACCAGAGCACAAGAGCAAACGAAGGGGGAAGAAGAAAGAGTGGAGCACATTCTGGCCCACCACGCCTGAGGACAATCCTGCTCAGAACAGCCAATGCAGAGAGGACCATATGACCAGCCCAACTATGAAACATGATGTCCCTCCCTGACCCACGGCCCTATGAGGAGCACTGGAGACCCAGTATGGGGATTGTCCCTGATCTGACCCCACCACAAGAAGGCAAAATATTAAGGGCATGCAGCAGAACAGCAGGGGAAGGAAAGCAGGGAGGTCCTGAGGGAATGCCAACGATAGACCTTGGGGCCAGGATGTAGCACTTCATCGGACTTGACCTTAGGACAATCCTAGAAGTCAACAAACAAGTCTGGAACTGTCTATAGGTTTTTTCTTTTCTTTCTTTTTTGACACTAGTTTTTTTGTTGTTGTTGCTATTTGTTTTCTTTGGTCACTTTGTTTCACTATCTCTTGCTTTTTTGTGTGTGCATATTATTATCTCTACAGGTCTATCAGGATATGATAGACTGAATGACCAGTCTGGAGGAGAAAACAACAAGATTGATAGTTCCAATGGTTGGGGGGGGGGGTGCGGTTACATGGGAGAGGGGTTGGGGCAGTGGGGGAAAAGAGGTACTGTTGACCAACCCAGGGACAAGGGAACAAGTGATCCAAAATCAGTGGCAAGGAGGGTGTAAGACGCCTGGTAGGGACTGATCGAGGGCAATGTAACTGAAACCCAAATGAACACTGAGCACGATATTGGGACAAGAGGAAAGTAAAAGGAAACAGAAGAAAGAATGAAGAGGTATTTATAGAGGTCTAAATATAGGTATGTACATAGGTAAATATATTTATATATGATGGGAAAATAGATCTACATACATATATTTATAGGTTTAGTATTAAGGTAGCAGATGAACATTGGGCCTCTATTCACTGCAAGAATACTTTGAGAGGTTGAGAGGGAAAAGCAGGAAGGAGATAAAGCTCAGTTAGGGATGAAAAGCAAAGATATGCTTTATTAAAGGTAGGGGAGGACTTTTGGGGGGGGAAGAGAAAGGAGAGGGAGAGGGGGAGAGAGAGAGAGAGAGAGAGAGAGAGAGAGAGAGAGAGAGAGAGAGAGAGAGAGAGAGATCTTGAGCTCTTGGGCAGGTTCTGAGGCCTGAGGCCAGGGGAGCTGTGTCTGGCAT
>PVJH01045355.1:0-12437 GCA_004026705.1 Nesogale talazaci
GCCTAGCGGGCACCTTCCACACCTGCTTCACCTGCCTACTGCCAGCCCAGAGCCGGGGCTCCCTGCCCTCATGGGAGAACAGCTCTTTAAAAACAAAACCCTAGCGGGCACGGTCCAGGAGCACTAGAGTCAAGAGGCCTGGCTCCCACCTCGCCACACGACGTCCCACCTGGGAAACTGGGGCTCTCAGGGGTGGTCCTCCATACTTAAGGCCTGCAAGTCGAGTCTCGTGACTCCCAGGGGGGGGGGGGGGTCTTTCTCACCAGCTGAGGGCAGTCTCCCTCACAAGCTGTCACAGCACCAACCCCCCACCCAACCCCCCACCACCCCCACCCGTGCCAGCACCGGTGTGATTACCTGGGTCCCAGATTCTCCACGGCCTCGGCTGGTCCGGCCAGCAGGAAGAGCCCTGCACCTTTCTCATCGCCCACGCTTAAGAACAGGAGGGTCTCCTAGGGGGTAAGCCGAGAGCTGAGCCCCATACTGGAGGACGTGGCTCCACACCCCTAACCCAGCACTCACGGGAGGAGGGGGTGTCTGGCTCCCAAGTGATACAGCCCCCTACACGCTGGCTCAGTGCTGTCACTGTTGGAGCCACAGCCACCCCGGTCCTGCACGGTCCTGTCCCACCCTCGTCGTCATGCCTACGACCGCGCCCACTGTGGCAGCTGCCCTGTCAATCCATCTTGTCCAGGGCCCACCTCTCCTTTGCTGCCCACAATGGCCTTCTCCAAGGACTGGCCTCCCAATCAGGCATGAGAGTGACAGGGAACTTGGGAGCCTACATGATGCTATGGATAAGCAGTGGGCAGCTACCGGGGAGGTTGGCAGTTCAAAGCCACTAGCCCTTCCATGGGCTAGTGTGGGACAGCTGTGGCAGTCGGTTCAGCGGTGGCTGTGAGTCAGGGCTGGCCGCAGGTCAAACCCTAGTCAGCAGAAGACCAAGCACCAAGGGCCTTCTGTGGGCTCCCTCCCAGACGCCTTTCCAGCCCAGCCACCCCCTCAGTCAGGTGTGCCCGTGTCGGGGCCACCACTCGGCACTGCTGCCCTGGCTCCCGGCCTCCAAGCAGTCTGCAAGGCACAGTGGACTCAACGGGCCCTTCCCATGAGTCTCTCCACCTGTGCAGAGAACAAGCTCCTCCTCCTCCTCCAGCTTCCCCGCAGGCCCCCTGGCCACCACAGCACGTACAAAGAGAGGCCCCCGGGGACCCAAGCTCTACAGAAAGGATTGTGAGGCAAGCCAGGCTTGACCCAGCGAAGGCATTCAAAAGGGGAGTGGGGTGGGGCATGTTTTGAAATAACTGCATGAGAGACTTGGGAATCTCAAGTTTAGAATTGCTGGGATGAGGAGGGACCACTGAAAGTAGGGGCAGCGGAAAATGGGAGCGGTGGCCTTCCCAGGCCCTGTCTATTGGAAACCTGGCCCTCAGCACACAAGCACCTGGGGGCTCTGAGGAGTGGGCGAGTGCCACAGCCCCAGAGAGGCCCACAGGTCCAGCGACCTCAGGGCTGGAACACCACCACCCTGGAGCGTGGCCTGTGCTAGGAAACAGCACTGCGTGACGGGCAAGGGACGACACTGCGTGTGCTCAGGGCGAGGGACGTAAAACCCCTGGCTTCTAGCCCTCCCTCGGGCGAGTTATCTCATCAGTGGAGGGGGGGAGGGCCGATTCCACACCCCTTTTTACCTCGGCCCCAATCTCATTGGCAATGATGTTCATGAACTCAGAGTCTCCTTCCTTCCTGCAAGGAAGGACACACACATGAGGTCAGGGCAGGAGGGAGCGCAGCGAGCGCAGGAAGCCCAGGTGCTGCTTGTGGCCTGTGGCGTGGCTGCGTCCACACACAGAAAGCACTGAGCTCTGGGCCCTTAGCAAACATGAGGCGCAATGAGTCCCTCTCGGACTCGGAAGTCTGTAAACCTGCTTGGATCTGCGCTGTCTCCTGGAAACAGGATTCTCCAGGATGATGGGAGATTTGCGGCCTGCTCAGAGAGACGAGGGAAGGCATCGAGAGTGCAGAGGAGAGGCTTACACCCAAGCCAGGAACCTGGTGTTTAACGCGCCTCTCAGATGCTCCGTGTCTTCAAAGTCCCCGAGGTAAACCCGCTTCTGGCAGCCGCGGTGCACAAGCCCTCCCCAGCTCCCGCCTCGTCCGTCCCTCCTCCTGGTCTCCTACCTGTGTAATGCGACCACCCCGCCCCAGTCAGGGCTGCTCCGGAGGCTGTGGGCGACGTGCACAGCCAAGTCCCGCAGCAGATTCAGGTTGTTCTGCGATGGAGGAGATGATTCCGTTCACAGGGGGAGAGGAGGAGGACACAGAGCACCATCCTCCTCCCCGCTCTCCCTGACAAGCCACAAAGCCGTGTGGGCCCAGGCACCCTCCGCGGACCTGAGTACCTTCTGCAGAAGCTTGGTGGAGTTCTGTAGCTTCTTCACCGCCTCCACGTGATCTTCCGCTCCACACCTGGGAGAGGAGGGTCAGCAGACACAGGCCCAGCGCTCCGATTGCTTGTGTTTTGGGGGGGAAGATCAACCTTTCCCTTGGTGAAAGGGGGGGGCCACCTCCCTCCAGATGGCGACCTGAAGACCTTAGGCAAGGAGATGCCTTTGGGGGTGGGGAGGAGGTGGCCCTCAAAAAACCCCTGGCTCGGGTCTGGGTTTCTACCCAGAACCCTTCATCCTGTGTGGTCAGAGCCCCCAGTGCCACCCCCCGCCAGGAGCCGCGCGGGGAGAAGAGGACTTACTTGAGCAGAGCCGTCAGTGCTTTTTCTGTCTGGTGACTCCTCTCCAGCCACTTCAGCACCCGGGTCCCGGCCAGGAAGAGCAGGTTGGTTTTGTTCTTTTTCCCCTTCTCGGTGCCCAGGATCTTAATCACCTACGTGGAGACGGGAGTAACGCACGCACACACAGGCATGAGCCACCGAGAATCGGGGAGCCCGAGTGGGGGCACCAGCCAGCCATCCGCCCAAGCAAGGAAGTAATGCTTGCCCTGAGAATCTGACAGCAAAGGCCCACCACACGCCACCACCACAGGGGCCCCCACACAGCACCGCCACAGGGGCCCCCACACACCACTGTCCCAAGACCCCACACACAGCACCGCCACAGGGGCCCCCACACACCACTGTCCCAAGACACCCCCCCCCACAGCACCGCCACAGGGGCCCCCACACACCACTGTCGCAAGACCCCACAAACAGCACTGCCAGGCTCGCTGCTGGGGGCCCCGCCCCGGAGCGCCCTGCTCCCCTACCTGTAGGTCACTGAGATTGCTCACGTGGGTCCCACAGCACATGTTAGAATCGACGCCCTGGATGGTGACGACGCGGACGGGTCCCGCGTGATCTTCCGGCAGGCCCCGGCCCCGCACCTGGAAGAGCGCCGAGGGAGAGGGCCTGTCTGAGTTTCGAGGAGGGGGCCCTGGGAGGGGGCCGTGCAGCAGCCGCCGGCGTCCTGGCGGGCCCCTCACCTGCTCCACCTCGGGGCCGGCGAGGCTCAGCTCGCGCACGCTCACGGGCAGCCGGGCGCGGATCTTCTCATTGGCGCTCTGCTCCAGAGCCGCGGCCTGCTCGGCCGTCACCGAGGGGCTGTCCAGCTCAATCACACTCCGCTGGCGGCCCAACTCCCTGCCAGGGAGGCAGAGGGGCCACGGGTCACGAGGAACGCTCGCATCTACTCCTCACGGAAGCCCTCGCTCCGCCTTGATGTGTAAGCACCCCACACCGCGAAGGGCACGTGATCAAGGTGGTACGGCCAGGGGGTGGGCAGACAGGATTCACCCCTGGTTCTCAGGGCTCCAAATTCCAGCTTCTCTCCTGAGACCGGGTAGCTGTTTCTCCTCTCAGCATGGGGTTCCCCTCCCCGACCCCCTTCCTCCCTCCTGTCCGTGCTCATCTTAATATCTCAACTTGGCTGAGTGATGGTGCCCAGGCGATGGCCCCCCCCGCTCGTTCAGAGGCTAGCGTAGCAAACTGGGGCAGCTTGCCAGTGTAATCGTGATTTGTAACCAGGAGCCTTTGAGTAGCAGCTACCCTCGATCACGTGAGCGGGCCTCAACCTGCCAGCTGAAGGGCTTCTGAGCAAGAACTGAGGTCTTCCAGAAAGAACTTCGGCCTCAAGGCTGTCACGCAATGAACCCCAGTGTCCAGGCTGTGCTACTACTTCAGGCTTACGAGCCCTGACAGTGGCACAAATCAACTCCTTCCATCCATCGTTGTCTATACACACGGTATATGTGGAAGCTTGGGAAAGTTTGTGGGGAAACGGAATTAGAAGACAATGGAATCTTTCCACAAGCGTTTTGAAAGCCCTTCAAGCAGCCTCTGGGTCCTGTGTGTCTGGGAAATCCTGCCTGGTACAGAAGCCCACTCCTACGGGGAAGGGAGAAGCCAGGACACACTACGAACACTCGCCCCCTTCCTCGCTCCTCCCAACCCCTGGCCCGCGACGAGAGAAGGATCCACCAGCTCTCCTGCCCCCGCTCACCATGAGGTTGTCTTCCACCCAAACAGATGGTCAGCCACGGCCGTGAGGAGGTGCTGCCCTGGACAAAGAGCACCAAGGGGGAGAGGCGTCAGCACCGCGCAGTCATGGCCTCCCCCGACGACACGGACCCTCTCACTTGCCAATGCGCAGCCTGCCTGGCACCGAGCCCTGTGGGTGCCTGACCGACAACCTTCCCAAGAAGCCCTGCAAGAGGCGATGGTGATGTCACGTGAGGAAACGGAGGCTTTGACAGATCAGATGACTTGTCGGGACAACGTAGCTTATCAGAGGCAGAACCAGGATTGCAACTCAGGTTTCATGTGTCACGCTCACTCGTTCCACGGTTATTCACTGAGTGCCTGCGCAAGTCCCACAACCTGGTGCGGATTGAGGATCAAGAGTCTAGGGGTGAAGTCTAGCCGGTCAACGGGAATATAGCCAGTGAGGTCTCTGGGTGGGCATGGCCTTTTCCTGAGGATTCTGGGAAGTCCTGTATTTCCTCCTTGGAGGCAGGAGGTACGCTTTCTCGCTCGGAGACTTTACTGACAAGACACGTGACGCTGCTGACAGACCCTGTGCCCTGGGAACTGAAGGAGTCACGTGGCGACCCCTGCCAGTGCTGAGACGCTTACAACACCACTGGACCCACAAGGTTTTCTACCCACTGGCCTGTGATCTTCCTGCATTCGGTGTCACTGCATGGGTTTCACGAGTCTGATGTGGACTGGGCTGATCTGTTCTCGATGTTCAATTGCTCTCGTGTATAAAGCTCTTAGGCGCGTAGGTGTTCATGGGTTTGTTTCTCTAGTCTACCCAGACTATCAGGGCCCACCACATGCCAGGCACGGGGCTCGGCATGAGAGACTGAGCGGGCTCCCTGACTGCTGAGGAAGAAGAGGAGGAGAGCAGAGAGACCGAAGCCTTGCGTGAGGACAGCAGACAGCAGTCCATGGGACTTACTGGCTGCAATGACCTGATTTGATTGGTCTGATTTTCACAAAGAGCCTCGCCTGGCTACCCGTGAGCTTGTGAGAGCTGAGAACTGAGCCTCACCAACCCGGAGGTGGAAGAGGTGAGGGGCCAGCCCTGGTGGGAGTGGGAGGCCCAGCCTTGCTCCTGGAGAGCTGCTGCTGGATTTGACCACCCAACCCTGTGGGCCACAGTCCCGCACTCAACCACTACACCACCGGGGCTCAGTCCTATTTTTTGCTTCTTATACTGCTTTTGTGGCTCACGTCAAAGCCAATTCTGCACACCGGCACACAGCTGCCTCTTCCCACAGGTCAACTTCTTAAGCAGCCAGACCCCTTCCCAATGGTTCCTCAATGGTGCCAGCGCCGGGTCTTGTGTGGCCCCGCCCCTCGTGGGCCCCACCTACCTGAATGCTGCTGCATGTGATCAAACCTCCGCTCCCAGTCCACCCGCACCTGGACCTGGCTCCCAGGCGTCAGGGGCGTCTGCGTGAAATGCTCCGCCTGGGAGCCCTGGCGGGTCACTCTCAGCACGGCGACGCCATCGATGGTACCTCGGTCATCAGGCTGGGGGGGGTGGGGGGGGGGAGAACGGGTCCTCAATGTTGGGAGGCAGGACTCGCCCAAACAACGCGGCTGGAGGGCACGGGGAGTGAGGGGCAGACCCAGAATTCCATCTCCCCAGGGTGGGGAAAAAGAGGGGGCGTGGATGTCCACTGTGTCCCATGAGGGCACAGACGGCGGTCTCTCTTCGTCCTTTGCAGCCTGAACACAGAGAGTTCAGACTGAACTAAAAGAGAAGATCGCCACGGACTTGGCGGTTCAAATCCAGCTGCAGCTCTCAGAAGCAAGGCCGGGTAACTCCCACGACCACTAGAGGGCGGTGATGCCCCCCCCCCAAAAAAAAAAACAACAAAAAATGTTTTAAATAAGTAAATAGGTGAGAAGATCGCGAGCTGAGCCCCGGTGGCGCAGTGGTTGAGTGCGAGCCTGCGGTCCCCTGGGTTGGCGGTTCAAATCCAGCAGCAGCTCTCCGGGAGCAAGGCTGGGCCTCCCCCTCCCACCAGGGGGCAGTGTTGTCCCAAACCAAAAAACGGCAGAAGAGCGCGACGGCCAGGAGGGGGTCCGGACGGCCGAGGGCTGCGGTACCTGTCCCCCGCCCTCGGGGAAAAGCAGCGTGTCCTCCAGCACCACGCGGAAGCCGCTCAGCACCTCCTGCTGGCCGGCGCTTCCCTCGGCCCGCAGCTCGGCCGGGCGGCAGGAGACCACGGTGGTGGTGAACTGAGAACGCAGAGAAGCGCGTCAACCCCCGCGCCGCTCCCCGACGCGCCCTCCCCCGCCCCGGCCTCTCGGCAGCTCCGTCCGCGCGCGGGCCGGGCCGGGCCGGGCCGCACCTCCTGGGCGTAGCTGTCCCGCTGGCACCGGAACGCCATCGTGGGTCTCGCTCCGGGCGCCGAGGAGCGGCCGTCGTCGCGCGCGCCCGCGGGCCGGCCGGCCGGACGGAGCGCGACGCGGGACAAACTTCGCCGAGGCCCGGCGCGCGCCGGAGGGAACGGCGGGCGGCTTGGACAAACTTAGTGAGGAGGCGAAGCGGCCGTCGGGGCTTTTGAAAGGCGGGCGCCGGAGAACAGCCGGCCACTCGCACTTGCCGGTGTCAGTGTTCTCCGGGGGGCCGCGCAGGCTGTGTGCGCGTGTGCGTGTGCGTGTGCGCGGGCGTGTGCGCGTGCGTGTGCGTGTGTGCGTGTGCGTGTGCGTGCGTGCGTGCGTGCGTGCAAAATGATCGAAAGACATGGGCCGAACGCACACGTGAGAAAGGAGCTAATAAGGAACGAGGAGAACAAGAACGAAATTAATTAATTAATTAATTAATTAATTAATTATAAAGGCAGATCACAGGTCTTTTTTTTTTCTTTTTAATTCCCTACGGTTTTATTGGTCGCAGGCATTTCTTTTTTTCTTTTTTTTTTTTTTTGGGGGGGGGGGCCACAGGCATTTCTTTCAGGCACTGTTGGTGAGGACAAACTACCAAGGCCAAGCCCTTTGCCCCACGTAGAGGTCGGACTATAGAAATTTACCCTACAGATACTGAACAGCTCTAAAGAGCTCTAGCTACATTTAAGAATGTTACTTGTAGCACTGTTTGAAAATGGCAAAAGGCTAACAACAATATAAAAGACTTTTCACAAAGAACCACCTAAATAAATTATAGAAAATAAATTCTGGGCTGAGCCCCAGAGGCGGAGTGGTTGAGTGCCGAACTGCGGCCCACGGGCTTGGTGGTTCAAATCCAGCGGCGGCTCTCCAGGAGCAAGGCTGAGTAGCTCCCACGACCACCAGAGAGCAGCGATGCCCCCCCCCAAAAAAGAAAAGCAATTCTATGGGCATCTGGGCAATGCTGAAAAAATGAGATAAATTGATTTGTGCTGACCTAGAAAGCTCACCAACATCTATTAAGCATGGTGTAAGATATACATTGTGTTGTACATAGGCGAGATCAACCACACCCACTGTATTAATAAGTAAAACCTTTATTAAACAGCTGGACCAAGAGTGGGCTAGTACTTGGAAACTTCTAGATCCAGAACAAAGAAATTCCAAAATTAGTATAGTTCAAAATAGAGGACTGGCTCGAGGGGAGGGGTGTTCTAGCTGTCACATTCCGGTCCGTTTCACAGGGTAACAGGGATGGGAGAACAGCACAGTTGCAGGTGCTAATCCAAGGTCTTAGGAGATAGTATACATTTCTTCCTAATTGGGCTGGCAGAGTTTGGAGACCCCTCAGAATAGTCAAGGGCTTGTTGGGGAAACTGGAAAAGGAAAAGGAGAAGGGGGAGTAGATGTTAGCAGGGGTTAAAGATGGTTTGAAACAAGATGGACTCCCCACGTTCATTACATAGTATTGTTCCAATTGCATAAAACACAGACATATTGTATCTGTTCACATATATATTCCATTTCTATAAATATTCATAATAGAAACCATGTATCAGGCCACACTTACTCTGTATCTTTTAAATTTCATTTAAAATGTTATCAGGGGCTTGTACAACTCTTCTCACAACCCATACCTACCCCTATTGTATAAAGCACATTTGTACATTTATTGCCATCATCATTTTCAAAACTTTTTTTTTCCTACTTGAGTCCTTGGAATCAGTTCCTACATCTTTTCATTTTATAAATTATCCCTTATAGCTATATAAAATGTAGGTATCATGGATTCTATTAGATAGTAAAATTTTAATTGTTCATATTAACTATCCCTATGAAAACCTGCAAATTTTACTTAAAATTTTTATAGCCATTTATAGTATTTTGGGGGGGAGGGGCATCACTGCCTCTAGTGGTTGTGGGAGCTACCCAGCACTGCTCTTAAGAGCCTCCGCTGGATTTGAACCGCCAAGCCCGTGGACTGCAGTCTCACACTCAACCACTTATGCCACTGGGGTTCAACCCCACTTATAGTATTTTAATGCCTTTACCCAGGTTATTTATATGATCCTTAAAGTTTAATTTTTAAATAAACCTCAGCTCCAGGAGTTTTCAGGCCAGAGTCTGTGGCTATTGCATGTTGTTTACTTCACCGTCTCTTGTCCATGCTTCCCTGCCCTGTAAAAAATCAAGAGCAGCACCAAAAACCCTACAGAACAAAGAACTATTCCATAGTTTTAAAAACTATCAGTCCACAGCTTTACCCACGTCGTAGCCTGTGGGAACAAATCAACAATCTTCGGTGAGCAGTTGGGCACTGCCATTGACCACGTCAATGCCAACGGATAGGGACCCTGTAGGGCAGGCTAGAATTGCCCCTGTGAGTTTCCAAGACTGTAATTCTTTTTTGTTTTTGTTTTGGGGCATCACTGTCCTGGTGGTGGGAGGAGGAGGCCCAGCCTTTGCTCCTGTGGAGCTGGAATTGAACCTCCATCCCAGTGGGCCGCAGTCCCGCGCACCACCACGACGCCACCGGGGCTCAGCCCCCAACTATAATTTTTTTAAGGTGTAGGAAAGATCTTCTTTCTCCCCGGAGCAGCTGGTAGTTTTGAACTGCTGATCTTGTAGTTAGCAGCTCAACGCCAACCACTGCAATGTTACCAGGGCTCCTTTTTTTGTACATGTTGGGCACTTAAAAAAAAAATGTTTGGGGCTGAGCCCCGGTGGCGTCGTGGTTGTGCGCGGAACTGCAGCCCACTGGGATGGAGGTTCAATTCCGGCTACCAGGAGCAAAGGCTGGGCCTCCTACTCCCACCACCAGAGGGCAGCGATGCCTTAAAAAAAATGTTTGCTGAGCCCCGGTGTGGCATAGGGGTTGTGTGTGGGACTGTGGCCCACTGGGTTGGCGGTTCAAATTCAGCTCTCCAGGAGCAAGGCTGGGCCTCCTACTCCCACCAGAAGGCAGTGATGCCCCTCAAAAAAAATGTTTGTCCAGGGAGTGATGTCCCCCCACCCCCACCCCCCCAAAAATGTTTGTGAATAAATGCAGTGGCTTAGGAATGGAGGAGTAAACAAACAAGCATTATCCAGGGCAGGGTTTCCTAAAGTGGAAGGGATCACCCCCTGGCAGAGGGTGCAGGAACCATCCAGGGGGTGTCGCAAAAGCAAAATACCCACACTTTATCCTAGATTATGGGCTGGAGTTCAAAAGTTTTTCGTTGCCAGAGAGGGCTGAGTGCTTTTGTTTATGAAGAGGTGGCAGGAGGCCAGATCACCTTGGGCACTTCAGGATTAGGGCAACCTTTTATGTTTAAATACAAGAAAACATCCCGCGCATGTGCAGAAGCTGAGGCGAGGCCCGGCCTGGTCCCGGGACAGCAGTATTCACCAAGTAAGGTTTCTGCGCTACGGAAGTGGAACCTGGGTCAGGACAGTTTAGCCCCCAGCGTGGTCACAAGCGGCCTCCCACTGATTTCTTAACGCCCAACCTTCCCTGTGGGAGGGACTCTTAGAGGGAGAAGAGCTTTGACTGCAGAGCAAGAAGTAAAAGAAGGAGAGAGGCAAGGCCCAAATCCCAGAGCTTTATTAGGACCCCTGGGCACTGAAGAGTAGCCCGAACATCACGGTGAGTCGTTGGTGGGCTCCGGGGCCCCCAGTCTCTTCCTGCCTCGTCCTGCCCCCACGGCGGCAGCCGGTCACGTGCCTGCAGGGAGACAAGCATGACAGGAGCTTTAAGACAGCGCTTCTCATAAGGCAGTGCAGCATCGACAGTTCGGGTGAACGAATTCATGAGCTGACAACACAACGTAAAGTGAAGAAAGTGCTCTTTTTAAAAAACGTTTGGGGCTGAGCCCTGGTGGCGTAGTGGTTGTGCGGCCCACTGAGATGGAGGTTCAATTCCAGCAGCAGCTTCACAGGAGCAAAGACTGGGCCTCCTACTCCCACCACCAGAGGGCAGTGATGCCTCCCCCCCCCAAAAAAAAAAAAAAAACGTTTTTCACATCAAACTTAAATGGAACAGAATATTTGGTGCCATAACATATTTATCCTCTGTAGCTTTTATGAAAAATAGCTAAAAAAAATGTGTGAGTTCCAGTTCCGTTGAAGTGAGTTCGATCGTGCTAGTGAGATGCATGGGTGGTCTTGATCCTACCCGTGTCTTTCTCTGAGGTTGAGTGCTCTCGACTTGCACAACCAACTGATAAGCAACCCCTGGGTTACTAATCCATTCTGGTCCTAAGTCTGCCTGTAAGTTGAACTTGTATCTACGTATAAGAAGCAGGTCCAATTCGTATCTAACAAGATAGCCAAATGTTTGTCTCAATGAACAGTTTATCGTGTGCCTGTCTATGCATTTTTCTTTTCTTTTGGGGGGGCATCACTGCCCTCCGGTGGTCGTGGGAGCTACCCAGCCTTGCTCCCAGAGAGCTGCTGCTGGATTTGAACCGCCAAGCCAATGGGCCACAGTCCCATACTCAATCACTACGCCACCAGGACTCAGCCTGCATTTTTCCACACATTTAAAAAAAAAACATTTCCAGATACACCACAACATTTAACATAATAAAATATGTTGCCCTATATGACAGAGGGGCACCCATGTGTTATTATGAACCACTGTACATACCTCAAATATTTTATGTTTAAATAAGGAAAAATCTCTTAGGGACATTCAGAGACCCCAGAGGGCCCTGGTGGACACCCAGTGGGCTAACAACAGCCAGCCCTCTGCCTTTTCCAAATGGCTGGCAGCCAGCCACCGCCTGTCCCCTCGCCTTATGGAGTCACAGGAAATGACTTACCTGCTGCCTCAGCGCCGTCAGAATCATCCTGGGGAGAAAAAAGAGGGAAGCTTCTCTAGCATCTCCGCAAGCACCTGTGTTCACAAACACTGCTCACACCTTCCACGCTCTGAGCTCGCCCTCAGGAGTTTCTGTGCCAGGCAGCTTCTTGGGAGGTGCCCTGGTTAAGGGTTATTGTGCCAACCTGGCCAATGAACCCCTGTGGGATGAATGGAAGGGCGGCGAGATAAATGGTGCAGTGAGCCTCGTCCTTCTGGTTCTCTGGTGTCTTGCTCTCTGAGGATCAGACCAGGGTGCGGCTGCCTTGGCCAGTTCCCTGCTTCAGCTGGCAAGGCTCACTTCCTGCGAGGCTTCCCTGAGCAGAAGCCACATGGACCCACCCTGATGCAGCCCTGGTGCTGGAGCAGCCGCGTGGAGACCCTGCCGGCGCTGAGGTGCTGACACGCTCACGGATCCGCCTTCCCTTCTGCAGTGGGCGTCAGGGCATGTGCTTTGTGAGATGGAGCTCGGCGTCAGACATAGGGGCTAAAGTTGGACTTGTGGGCTTAGACAGCACTGGGATGGGATGTTTTCTGAATGTGCACTCGCCCTTTATATAAAACTCTCTCTTAAACGTATGAGTTTCTGTGGATTTGTTTTGTTTCCCTCGTCTACCCAGATTCGCACAGGAGGCTAATGGGGAAGACCTAAACTCTGAAAACTAAACCACTGCACGCAGCCCAGAGCGCTGTGCCAGACATCTCGAG
>PVJH01045356.1:0-12439 GCA_004026705.1 Nesogale talazaci
AACAACTTCATAATCTCATAGACTTAAAGCAGGTTATCAGTAGGATTCAATCCCTGGTGAAGCAACATCCCCTTACAAAATGGTCATAGGAAGGAGACAAGCCAGTCAATGTACACAAAATACTCCTTAGAAGCAGGGAGGGAACAACTTCATAATCTCATAGACTTAAAGCAGGTTATCAGTAGGATTCAATCCCTGGAGAATATCAAGTTTAGCAAAAGAAAGGATCATAGATTTAAAAATATATCCAGCTCCTCAATGAAATGAGTTGATACAGTGCCCTTCACCATGATCTCAAATGCAGCAACTGTTTTAAGAATGCAGGACTGGGCAGTAATTTTACTGTCCTAAGTTGCCTCGGAATGAGCCCTGGTGGCAGAGATGGCTGCTAATTGCAAGATCAGTAGTATAAGACCACCAGCTGAACTGTGGGTCAAAGACAAGGTTTCTCCTTCTGTGGATGACGAGAGTCTAAGAAACTCACAGGGCCACTTCTACCTTGTCCTGAAGGGTCACTATCAGTCAGTCTCGACACGATGCCAGTGATTTTGGAATTTCAGGATGATGAACAACTGAACTGAAGGCACCTGAAAACCATAGCATGATGCAACTAAAGTGTTCACTACAGAGTGGCAGTAACAGCATGATATTTTATGGAAGCAAATGATTCTGTAGTAATCAACTCATCAAACCCAATCTAGGATATTGGTATAGAAGACATTACAGTTCTGAAAATCCCTTTCTATGAATAATTGCATGAGAATATACTCTGGCATACAGAGGAGACAATCGATTGACCTATAAAAATACATGCTGGAAGATTGACAGAAATGTCAAAAGAGAGACTGAGTAAAGAGATTTCAAGGTTTAAGTGAATAGAAATGACTACTTAAAAGGTCTTTTCAAATGTCATGTACATCGACCAGTTATCTTTTTGTTAAAGCACAGTATGTGAACATCACGATACTCATATTGAATCACTCCTTTATATTGTGTGTAAAAACAGTTTTTTGAAGCATTCATTTCTCATTTCCTACACATTCTACTGCTATTTTGTCAATTACAGTAATTAAAATCCCCCAGATTTATACAGTTACATAGTCAATGTGAATTTATTCTACTGATGACAATCATAGTAAATATCAAAATTAACTAAACATATAAGAAATACCTCTTCATAGAGCCTTACCTAAGAAAAAGTTTATTTTTTAATGAATGTATATGAAAATATCCAACTGTGGGTTCTTATGCATGTGGTGTACGTAGATGACATATATTATCTGAAAAACATCAGTGTTTTACTCAAGAATTGCTTCAGTAATGCTTTACCTTACCTTAAGTATTGAAAGGGACAAATTTTAAAAGGTGACTATTTTTACAGGTTCATTTTGGCTCATAGATTGCAGATTACTGAATTGATTGTGCTTATTGGTTCAATAATCCATATTTTTCAGATTGTAACATGCATCTAGTTATAATTATTGCCTGATTTACAATTTACTCATTACGATGACTATACTATTTTCACACCTTCTAGTTATTAAGACATGCTACATACCATGTGGCAGTGGAAAGAAAATATCTTCCCTCCCAAAATTTTAATGGCTTTCCTTTCTTGAGAAACTTGTTTCACTTATTCACCACTTAATATTCACAAACTCAATAAGTTTCCCAATACTCAAGAAGGTTCATAATCCCAGTTACTGAAGATTATCATCCTCAATTGTTATTAAATTAGTATCAAAATATGTTAAGGAAATGTATTAAATGCTTGTAGTATTTAGGTTTACAATATGGGGAAAAACTGACTTCAATATTTATGGTTTTTTTCTTATGCAAATTCAGTCTCAAACTACATAAGCTAGCACATCTTCCAATCAGTTGTCCACATCTCTGTCTTCTAAATGCCTAGACAAGGACTAGAGAATGCTTCAGTGTTTCAGCAGCATGTTGAAACATTTCAATTGATATTCCATCAATTCCTGCCTCGATTTACTTCATTGAAGCCTGGAATTCTTTCATTACCAATGGTTTTCAACCACATTCTGGCTCATGAAATGGATAAATTTTGACTAATATTAATGTTCACTTATTCGTTTTTTATCTTTCCCATTTCCTTGTGATGTTTCTGACATTAGTCAATATCCTACCCATAGAATTCTTAAGTATTGCAATGCAATACGGGATTATTGTTTTCATTCTTGCAGCTTGAGAAATGCTGAGGATATCCCTCTTTATTAGCTTTCCAAATCCAGGGACTTGGACATTTCATTTTAATACTTTACTTTTTGTTCATCAGGCAAAGTTTGAAATTTTCTCTTTAATTTCTCGCTCACCCCATATTTGTTCTATGTTTTAGTTACTTTATGTTCAGGAGCAATTTTCTAACTCTCTGCTAATATTCAATTTGATCTTTTCTTTCTTCCTGACTTTGTTTTGATCCCTTTCTTTTTTGTGCATGGTGTACTTGATGATATCTCAGAACTTGACTGGCCTGCAGTCATGAGTGTTCCATGTGTCAAGCATATTTTTGAAATGTCCTCTAAATTTAGGTAGAATATGCTCAAGTCTTACTTTAACTTTTATGAACTTATTTTAATTTTCTTCAGTTTCAGCAGGAACTTCCATGTGAACAGTGTTGTTCCTCTTTTTGGAGATACACACACACACAAACACATAAACCTATTTGAACGAAAAACACTCACTGTATTCGAGGCAATTCTGACTCAGGGAGACTCTGGAGGACTGAGTCAACTGCTCCTGTGGCTTCCACAACCTCAAATCTTTGCAAAAATAGAAAGTCTCCATCCTCCATTCCCTCCCCCCAGATATGCTGCTGATTTCAGGCTGCTACTCTTGTGAGCGATGTGTGACCAACTATGATCTTACGCATTTTGCTCCTATGTGAAAAGAAAAGATTACTCTGTGATAAGAGATGTGTTCTGGTATTAGAACTACATTTGAACTTCTAGAGCCATGATACCCACACACACACACACACACACACACACACACACATGGTACCAGTGAGACGTTTCTCACTGTTCCAATCACATAACGGATTGTATACATTATGTTCATGCTAATTATATAATTAGTCAAAAATTTGGGACATATGTTATATCCCTAGCAATTTATGAATGCTCAAACCTTTCTGAAAATCTTCATGAAGAATTTACTTCTTAACTATTTTGCTAGAAATTATAGTTATAAATATAGGTATGTTGAAGGAAGCCGTAGCAAACTGGATGTGGGGTTATCTCTGGAGCTTAAACTTATCAGTCCCCTAAGAAATAACAATCTTGTGTCCCTCAGGGAGTTATTAGACTTTATAAGGCATTAAAGTAGATAATTATTTATGTAGTTGAGAGTTTTATGATGCACTGAAAATTGACAGCAGAGATGTTATAAAGAAAACAGACATAACATCACTGAATTCTACCTGGGACCGATGAATGGAACTATTATTGATTGATTGCTTGACTGATTTTATTGGGGGTTCATATGGCTCTTATTACAATCCAAACACATGGACATTGTACGCAAAACACATTTGTCCATTTATTGCCATCATATTCTCAAGACATTTTCTTTCTATTTAAGCCCTTGGTATTAGCTCAGTTGTCCCCCCTCCTCCCTCCCTGCACCCCTCTCCCTCATGAATCTTTGATAATTTATGTTATTGTTATTTTTTCATATCATACAATGATGTGTCCCTTTCCTACTTCCCTGTTGTCTGTACACGCAGAAGGAGGTTATATGTAGATCCTTATCATCGGTTTCCCCTTTCTACCCCACCTTCCCTCCACCTTCTCAGTATCGTCATTCTCATCACCGGTCCTAAAGGAATTATCTGTCTTGGATTTCCCATGTTTCTAGTCCTTATCTGTATCAGCATACATTCTCTATTCAAACCAGATTTGTATGGTAGAATTGGAATCATGATAGTTGGAGGGAAGAAACATTTAAGAACTAGAGGAAAGTTGAACAATTTCATGGCTACTACACTGCCCTCTCACTGGCTCATCTCCTCTTCGTGATCTTTCTGTACTGGGATATTGCTTCACCTAGAGATGGGCTGTGAGTCCTCAATCTTTACTCCTCCTCATTTATGATATAATTTTTAGTATTTTGATGACTGATCCTGAATTCATTTGACAGCTCCTCATCACACAGGCTGCTGTGTTTATTCCATGTGGACTTTGTTGCTTCCAACTAGATGGCCGCTTGTTTACTTTCAAACCAAGGGGCCTCAAACTATGGCCCCCAGGACACATACGGACCGCATTGGATATTTATCAGGCCCACCATGTGATTTCCCACCACTGCCTGTCCTGCTTTGCAGTGAACTCCTTCCAGGCCCACAGTGCACATTTGTGGAATGTGTGCCACATTCTCTGACGCCCCTCCTTCTCTCTGTCTCTCTACTCCTCCTCTCAGTCTTGGGTGTGATCAGATGAGTCACGAGCTTGCCTGTGCAGATCCTGCTGCCTGAAAACCGTGGTAAGAACAAGTTAGGATTTTTTTTTTAAAGTTAGGAGGTCTGTTTCTTTCTTTGTTTTGTTTTTTAGTTTGCAGTTAGTAGGATCTTTTTTTTGCAGTTAAAGGGGAACTTTTTGTCTGAAGGTAGAAGATCCTTTTTCCACATAGGGGGCACATTTTTGGGGGGCCTCCTGTTTCTGAAATTAGGAAAGCCTTTTTTAAGTTGGTTAATTGGTTGGGTGTCTTTCTAGAGGAGTTGCATCACAGCGAAAATGCAAATGGTCAGTGCTCACACAAAGGTAATGCAAGCAGTCAGTGCTCAGTGGTAATAGTCATTGTAAGTTCTCAGTGTTCATGCAAGTGATTGGAACTCAGTATTAATGTCAGTGGTCAGTTTTACCGCAAATGGTCAGTGCTCAGTGTTATCTTATGGGGGCCCAAAACTGGTAATCTGCCTAGGGTCCAATGGGAACTTAATCCTGCTCTGCAGACAGCCAAGGGGTAGGAAACACAATTTAATTGACAGCAACTGAATTTATATTCTGATTGCTATCCAGTTGTGTATGATGTCATATGTTGTGTGCTGTGTAAGCCCCGGTTCACACTGTTGAGCAGTGCAAGTTCAGCCGCATGCTTGTATGGTTGAACTCATATTAGATTCAGAAGGAAAAAGGCATACATGCCTTCTTTTTTTCCTGCAGTGGAATCTGATCGTATGGGTCTTCTCACCCATGTGATTAGCAGACCCCTGTTCAAGTTCACAGATGACAGTGCAGTTCACACAGGGTAGTGTAAATTGTAAAGTTGGTGGAGGAACCGGCTCTGTAATCATGCTGGTTACAACACCACACCAGCGTGAGCCTGAGGTAAAAGCGGAGTTCCACCAATATGGGCAGTGCAGTCTATACTTCTCTGGGTAGGCAAAGTTATTGCTGAATATATATGCATGTATATACATATATACATATACATACATATAATAAAGCAATTTGGAATCCCTAGGAAGCAATGATATCAAGAAAGAGAAACATTGACTCAGAGCATAGGATATTCAAAGAGCAGTGGACTTTTGATTACTTTTACATGCAGTACAAGGAAAGACTTCTGTGCTTGATATGCTAGAATATACTGTCTGCGTTCAAGCAATACAACTGTGTTGACACTATGTAACTCAACATAAAGATAAATATGGTCGTTTGGTCAGAGAAGCGAAAAAGGATAAAATATTAAAACTGGAAAATACATTGGTAACTCAGCAAAATACTTTTCTGAAGCAGAAACAGCTAAATGTTTCATCCCTGTGAGCAATTTTCAAGTTGTCAAGCTAATAGAGTGCATTGGTGGACCATTCATGGAGAGACAGTTTGTTAATTTAACAAATTTGTTAAATTTAACAAATTTGTTAAATTTGTTAATACCTTCTTTCTGTTGCCAAAGAGATGTGTCCAGAGAAGGCCAATTTATTTAGTACAGTGAGTCTTACAAGATCTACAATTACACAAAGGATTGAGTAGATGGGAGGCAATTTGCTTCAGCATTTGCAAAACTCTGCAGAAGAAACCTTCTTATTTGTCCCTTGGGTCTCAAAGAAAGGAATGAAGTGTGTGAGTCTGCACAAATTCTTATCTCTATTCGCGGGACAAATGACTATTTTGAAGTCACAGAAGAGCTTGCTGCACTGCAAAGCATCAAAGGAACAAGTACAGGAGAGGATATCTGTGAAAGGGTTTACCAAACTGTGAATGGTTTGGAGCTGGACTGGGCTAACCTAGTCAGTGTGACAACTGATGGTGCTCCTAATTGGTGGGGGTCTAAGAAAGGGTCTAAGAAAGGAGCAATTACTTGCATTAACCAAGAGATGGACAAACATAACCATCATCCACTAACAAGCACTGTAATGGCATCACTGAAATGGCACTCTGTGATGAAAATTGTGGTATCTTGTGTTAACTTCATTAGAGCTAATGCACTAAACTATAGACAATTTCAGAAATTGCTGTCTGAGCTCAATGTTGCCTATGAAGATGTTCTATACTACACAAAAGTCTGTTGGCTGAGTTGAGGGAGAGTTTTGAGACATTTCTATGACATACTCCCACAGATTACAGCTTTTCTGTTTTCAAAAAACAAAGTACCAGAGCTCAATGCTGCAGAGTGAAAATGGCATCTTGCCTTTCTGACAGATGGAACAGAGCTGTTCAAGAGTTTCAATGTGCAACTTCAAGAAAAGGAGAAGCTCATCTGTGATGTGCAATCACATGTGAAAGCATTTGAAGTAAAATTAGGGCTCCTCATTAAAGAAATGAAGGAGGAAAAACTTCTGCCACCTCCCCACAACTCAAAATCTGAATGCTGAAAAACCATTGGCTGCAATCCCAAAAAAAACACATGTGAATTCACTGGAAACATTGCCAAAAGAGTTCCAATTTAAATTTAAAGATCTTCATCTCCATGAGCAGGACATACAGCTTTTACATAACTCATTTTCTGTTGATATTGTACGTATGGATACAATTTACCAAATGGAGCTTGCTGAATTACACACTTGTGACTCTCAGAAAGACGCATTCAAGTCAAACAGCCTTCCTAATTTCTATGCATATCTCCTGTGTTAGTCCAGGTAAACTAGAGAAACAAATACACAGACTCATATATGGATATAAGGGAATGGTTTATATACAAAAGGAATGGAACACTGAGAATGCACCCCAACCCAGTCCAGCTCGAAGTCATAAGTCCGATATTAGCCTATATGCCTGATACCAATCTCCTCCGATTCACAAAGTCACAGGTCAGTGGGTGCAGAATCCCAGCACTGGCAGGGCTCTCCCCATGGCTCCTCTCGCTTCCAGGGCTCAGGGTCCATCAACAGCATCCAGTGGTGGTAGAAGCAACTCAGTGCTGGCAGGGATCTCCCCATGGCCTTTCCATATTCAGAGGTCTAGCTCCATCGAGGTAAGGCCATGTGGTTTCTCCTCTTGCTCCACAGGCGCTGCCATCTTGTCTTGTCCATGATTCATCGTCTCTGAAACTAACTCCCAATAACCCGGGAGATAGCTTCTCATCTTCACAAGGGAAATATCACGAGATTTCCCGGAAGTCTCTGGAGAAAGCCGTGCCCAAAGGGAGACCTCATTGACTACTCAATGGCTATCCCCAGATTAACAGGATAGACTCCACTCCATTTCTATCATGAAATTAATGTAAGCACATAACTGCCACATCTCCCCTCTGATACAGATCTTAATCTCAGGAACCATGCACGCAAAATGGCAGCCATCTTTGGCAGTGCTTATGTCTGTGAACAGACTTTTTCCAGAATGATGAAATCTCCAACCAGATCTAATCTAACTGATGCACAATTGCATCGCTTGTTATCACTAGCATTGCCAAATATGGAACCAGACATTGACCATCTCACTAGCCAAAAGCAGGCCTATAGATCCCATTGAAATACTGGTAATTTGGCTGATTTAACTTAACTTTTCCTTTTTTAAAATATTGTATTTATTCCTGCTTTGTTTTGTTTTTACTTCAAAATAAGTTATGTGCAGTGCGCATAGGAATTTGTTCATAGTTTGCTTGCTTTTTTAAACTATAGTCCAGTCCTCCAACGATCTGAGGGATAGGGAACTGGGCCCCTGTTTAAAAAGTTTGGGGACCCCTGCCCCAGATGCTATATATTTTGATAGCTGGGCACCATCAGCTTTCTTCGCCATTTTTGCTTATGCACACTCATTGATAAGGGATTTTTGAATGGATCAGTCATCTCTGAGGGTCAGAAGCAGGGTGCAGGTTTGCATGGTGTCCCTATGGGATCCTGAGCACCCTGGGTGGGGAGGATTGGCTGGAAATTTGCGTGAGGCAAAAAAAAGTTGGAGGACAGCCATATTGATAAAATTAAACTCAAGAAATTTCAGATGGTGTGATCTGTGCTTTTATTGGTTTAAACACAGTATTTCAATTAATTACTCAAAATGAATTCTAGTCAATATAATGTTACTAGGTAAAGGTGAATCTATTCTCTTTTAAACCACTGGATATATTGAATAAATTATGCATGGGGAGTTAAAAGGGACAAGTGTCTTAAAAGCTTTTGGAATTTGCTATATGCTCTCAAATTGGAATATAAAACATTCTTATATACATATAAACTTGTTATCATTATGCAAACATTTCCTAAAATTACACAGAATTAAGCAGAATAAACCATTCAACCAAGCTTTAAAAATCAGACTTTCTGCTATTGAGTTCATTCAAACTCACAATGAACCTGCAAGATAGAGTAGACCTGCTTCTGTGGGTTTGCGAGGCTTTCAACCTTTACTAGAACAGAAAGCCTGCTGTTTCTCACAGGGCACCTGGTGGTTTCAGACCATTGACCTGTGGCTAACAGCTCAGCATACAGACATGCCATTAGGGCTCCTTCTGACCAGCCCCAGCAAAGGGGGAACTTTTACAGAGAATATCTGGAAAGTTTATTTGAATCTGCTTGTCTTTTCTGCAAATGCATGGATGAATTATGAAAACTTTCCAGAAAGAACATAGGAATGCCAGATACAAATATTATCTCAAGTACCTTAATTTCTCAAATTGTCTTAGCTTAAAAATAAAAGCTTGTGATTAGATTCTGAACCATGACCTAAAACCACGTCTTCAGTTTCTATTGTGCTTCTTTATAGTCAATTTATTCCTTGGAGATCTTTGCTATATTTCAATTATTATTCCTGGACTGATTGTGATTGTTTAACAGGAATTAAATTCATTGAATCCAATATGATCATATTAGTTTGTATCAGACAGGGTTCTCTTAGAAAAATAAAACCAGGACACTAGTAATTCTCTTTGTATATTTATATAGATAGAAGGATATATATATAAGATAAGAAATAAACAGTTAATTAATCTATGAAGCAGTATAATGGCTTGGTGCAACTCACTTGCGTCAAGCAGCTAGTAGAATGACAGTCCTTGGAATCTTGATGGCTGCAGAGTAGTCCTCTGTAGAGCAATTCAGGCTCTCCAGCTACCAGCAGAAGACACCAGAGCAGGTCACCAACAGTCACCCAGATGACAGAGTCCAACAGTCCCCAGCTCAAGAGATGTATATTACAGGAGTGTGTATATTACAGGAGTATATTACAGGAACAGGGCTTGAAGGAACCTCAACTCACAGCTACACAGTCTATGATTAGGTGTCCCACGTGTAGTCTTGCTTGGAGGTTGAGGCACAGGACGAACAAGGCAGCTGTCTGGTATGAAGATCTGAAAGCCAGAGAGCAAGGGTGGAGCTTGCCAAGCCTTTTCTATTCCCACCCTTCAATTGATCACATGTGTTCATTGGCCAAGTTATCACAACAGTCCTATCTATCATCTTTAGCCATGTTGGCACCACAAGCTTACCTTTAACATAGCTCCACTCAAAAGCATCTGCTGTTCATTCTAATGCAGATCTAATATCTAATGCGGATATCCATCATTTTTCATAAAATGCCTTTAGATTATTTCACTATGAAAGAACTTTATGAAAGACCTCCACATGTATCTGGTTTTATTTTTTTTTTGTTTTATTTAATTGTCCTATTGGGGGGGGTCATACAAGTCTTATCACAATGTGTACATACATCCATTATATGCAAAGCATATTTGTACATTTGTTGCCATCATCCTTCCCAAAATATTTACTTTCTACTTAAGCCCTTGGTATTAGCTCCTCCCTTTTCCACTCCCTCCCCACTTCCCTCTCCCTCATTGGCTCGTGATAATTTATAAATTATTATCATGTCTTATTTTAGACTGTTTGATGTCTCACTTTGCCCACTTCCCTGTTGTCCATACCACAAGGAGGAGATTATATGTAGATCCCTTTAATCAGCTATCTGTTTTGCTAACCAGCACAAATTCAAATTTTCATATTTATGAGTAAAAAAGGGTGTTTGTATTGCAGCGAATTTAGATTAGAGGTTCCCAAACTTATATGGTCTACTGTCCTCAAAAAAATAATTCTCATGATCTTCCTAACAATGAAAACCTTTTGTACTGCAGCCCAGAATCCAGGATAAAGTGTAGGTTTTTGCTCTTACAATGTCCTTAGATCATTCCACACACCACCGGGGGCGGTGCCCACTTTTGGAAACTATGGGTTAGATGGTCACGAGCACACCTAGCACCAAAAGTGCAGTCAGCGAGCTCTTCTCCAGGAACTATGCATATCATCAAGCCACCATCATTCTGAAACTTGTCTGTGACTACTATACGTGATGCTATTTGGTATGATCTAAAAACTTCTAACGTTCAATACAGGTAAGGTCAGAGATTCAAACTCAAGGCCTGCTTCTTATGAAAAAGATGAGTATTCCTCCATAAAGAAGTACAGCCTTAAAAATAGACTACACAAGAGTGGGTTGGGTTTGGAATTTGACATCATGTGAAAGGCAGTGTTTTAAATCAGGGAACATTCAAAGATAAATCCCATATAAATAAATAGCAGTTGTTTCTTTATTCTGTGTCATTCAAAAAGAATGTTTAAGTAGAAAATCCTACTTTGGATGGAGTGGGAAGCTTGTCATCACATATCTGCCTTATTAATTCACAGCTTCAGTAGGGGGAGTTTTGTTTGTCCTCCACCTGTCTCAGCAACACTGTATCTTTGTCTTCTAACTCTAGGGAGACATAAGCATATTAGCCACCATGGACCACCTCACCATCATCACAGAATTCATCATGGACATCGCCAGCGACAGGGAGCTACAAGTCTTGCAGGGGATACTCTTCTTAGTGATTTATCTGGGATCTCTGGCTGGAAACCTTCTGACTGTTACCATCTTTGCTATAGCTCCACATCTTCACTTTCCAATGTACTACATTGCACCAATGTATCCGTCATAGATTTCTGCTATATTTCAGTGACTGTTCCCAAATCAATTGCAAGTTCCCTGGCAAGCAGTAAATTAATCTCTCTTTCGGCATGTGCTGCCCAAGTTTTTCCTCTCCTCCTCTTTGGAGTCACGGAGCTGGCTGCCCTGTTGGTGATATCCTATGACTGCTATGTTGCTACCTGTCACCCACTGCACTATAGGCTCACTGTAACACTATGGATGTGTGTCCAGGCTGTAGGAAGATTCTGGTTCAGCAGCCTTTTCTTTTCTTTTTTTTTTTCATTTTTTAAAATTTTATTGGGGACTCTTACAGCTACTACAACATTCAGTACATCATTTGTATCAAGCACATTTGCACACATGTTTCCACATACATTTCCCAACATTTTCCACTTGAGCCCTTGGTACAAGCTCCTCCTTTTTTTAAAAAATAAAAAACTCCCCTTTCCCCGACCCCCCTTTTTTTTAATGAATCAATTTTTTGGGGGGGCCCATACAACTCCCATCACAATCCCTAACAACATCAGTTGTATGCAGGCCACGTTTACACACCCATTGCCATCACCACTCTCAAAACATTCTCCCTCCTTCCAGGCCCCCACTATCAGCTCCCTATATTACCTTTCCTCCCCTTCTTCCCCTTGAGCCCTTAGCAATTTACAAATTATTTTTTCATCTTGTACACTATACAATATGTCCCAACACTCACTTCCCTGTTGTCCAGGCCCCAGAGAGGAGGCTACGTGTAGATCCCTGAAGTTGGTTCTGCCTTTCTATTCCTCCATCCCTCCACCCTCCTGGTATTACCACTCCTATTACTAATCTTTCTTGTACATAATGCACCTCTACAGGTCTTTCTAATCAAGATAGATTGGACAAAGAGGTTAGAGGCAAAAATGACAAGTCTGATGGCTCCAGGGTAGGGGACATTGAAGAGGGGGAGGAGGGGGAAAAGTTGTGATGTCGACCAGCCCAGGTAAAAGGGAATAACAATTGATGCAAATGCAGGGACAAGGTGGATGAGAGAAGGCCAATAGGGATTGATTAAGACTAATGTAACAGAGAAAAAATACTGAAAC
>PVJH01045357.1:0-12419 GCA_004026705.1 Nesogale talazaci
GATATTCTTCTGGCTCCTTGAGGCGTCCTCACCCTCCAGACCCCCACCCCCCAACACACACACACTATCGTGACCCCAGTGCTGTTTCTCAGTTCAGACTAGATTGGAACATGTACACAGGTATAGATAAGAGATGGGAGCACACAACACAACAGAATCCAGAAACTGGAGTGGGAATACCAATACCAGAAAGGGAGGGGGAACTGATCGCAATGACCAACACATAAGCATACACCCCTCTCCAGGGTTAAGAACAGAAAACATGGGGGAAGGGAGGCAGCGGTTGGTGTGAGAAACAATAACAATGTACAATCTATCAAGGGGTTATCAGGGGAGGGGGAAAGGGAATAGGAGCTGATACCAAAGACTCAATAGAAGGTAAATGTCTAGAAAAGAATGAAGGCAACAAGTGTACAAATTTGCCTGATGCAAGTGATGTATGGATTGTGACAGGAGTTGTAAGAGTCCCCAATAAAACGATCTTTTAATAAAAAAATAATAGATTAGCTTCAAAACTGATATTATAAACTAAAAAAAAAATTACTCACTTTCTTTTTCACTGATGTTTTCCTGGTTTGTCATTCTGGTTTGGGCTTGTCTCTTATTCTTGTTTTGTATACTTTTCTGTATGTGAAATTTGGGATAGATTCATTCCAAAGAGACAGGAATTACTTAGCATGGCAGGGGTGGTTGGGGGAAAATGAAAAACTAACAACAATGACTCTAAGAAAGAAGAAAATGTTCTAAGTGAACTGTGGTGATGACTTCACAATTCTTTTTAATATAACTGAACTACAGAATAATATGAAACATAAGTTAGATGCCACTAAAGCTATTTTAAAAACTTGAGCTAGGGGCTGAGCCCTGGTGGCATTAAGTGGTTGAGTGCGGAACTGCAGCCCGCGGGCTTGGCGGTTCAAATCCAGCGGTGGCTGGGTAGCGCCCCTGACCACCAGAGGCAGTGATGCCCACAAGAAAAAAAAACAACCTTGAGCTAATTATTCAACAAGGTTATAAGAGCAAGAAAACAGCAATGGGGAAAAGAAGGGGAAGGGTGGGGGTTGGGAAACAAGGAGACAAGTCGCCAGCAGGAAAAAGTACTTGTGCTGTCGATGGGAATATGGCACTTGGGGTCTTGCAAGTAAAGTGCTCCATCAGCTAAATGAATCTAGAGCTCAGGAGCTGAAGAGAGAAAGGCTGAGCCAGGCATGCAGGCTGGGGTCGACGAGGTGGGGTGGAGGGGGTATTCGCTCAAAGGACTAGTGTCATCTGATGATCCAGATATCCTTAAATGAGAATTCTTGTCAACCTCCCTCTTTCCCCAGAAGAAATTAAAAAAAAAAAAAAGTTGCCTTATGGATAATCATCTAGGCTACCTAAGTAACCCTAGACCAAGAGTGCTCTGGGGCCTTCCCAGCACTGCTAGCACTGAGAGGGCAGTTTCTCCTCATCTAGGCAGTAAGTGACAAGAACTCTGGTGGTGCAGTTGTTGGAATCCACCAGTCACACACAGAGGGAGGGAGGGAGGGAGGGAGGGAGAGAGGGAGGGAGGGAAAGAGAGAAGATGGGATGACGATGGGCGTCCATAAAGAGAGATCACCATGGAAACCCTTCGGAAGAGTTCAATACATAATGCTTACTGTCTGAGTCAGGTTACCTGACACCTGGACTGAGGAAAGTTTCCTAGGTCTACAACCGTGGGTATGAAGTCGCCCCATGTAAAACATGATAAAAGAGTGCTGTAAGACTTTGTGATATAAATATGTAAAAAGAACTACAACTTGATAAATGAACGAAAAACGCTTCCAAACTTTCCCTTCACTTTTACACTTATACTCTACCTAACCAAATCATACCCGAGGGGCTGAGATGTATGCCCACTTCTCAAAGCTGCTCTGCCCCCCGCATGCCAACCCCCTTCCTGTTTATGATCTCTTAGACAGAACCACGTAATTCCCAAAAGGTCTCTCCTGTCTCTGTGGGGCTGTGCTGCCTCTGCTGCCAGTGAAAGTTCCTCTAAAGTTCGAGACTCCTCCTGTCCCACCCCAGTGTCAGTCCTCCACCTCGAAATGTTCCCAAGTCAATGATAAATGTGGCCTGGCCAACATGTTCTAGGCTAAAAATGTACTGGGCAGCCCATTTATAATCCCATGCATTATACAACACTACTTCTAAAATGGGCCACCTAAAATTAGCATGGAAACAATCCCCAAATGCAGCATGGTCCTATTTTCTGGCTCCCATTTGGTTCCTAGAGAGAAGCCTGCTTTGAGCACCCCAACTCTATCCCCTCTCAAGTTGGTTACCTGCACAGCTGTTGCTAAGCAGGCTGTTAGAGAGCGCTTCTGTTCCACTGAAGTTCAAGAAGGACATGTTGTCACCAGTCTGGCGGGAAGTGCTGTGCCTGCAAAGAACAGAGCTCAGCCACCTGGCTTAAGGCAGAGCATCACCTTTTTCATCCTGTTTCTCCTGTACAGCAAGCACTGACATCAAGATTTGGTTGATTGGGAACCTGGGATCCATGTCAAAGGTCAGCAGGTTACAGAGCTCCTTCTGCTTTCCCATTGCCTTGGTCTACCCCGGTCTTTTTAGCCTACATGTCTGCCTGACACAGACTCACAGGAGGAGGGCGTGAGGTGCTTGAACAAAGGTCGAGTGGGCTGGTCCCACCCTCACACATCCCTCATGATGTCAAAGCGATTAAAAAAGGGCTCAGAGATTGCACCTTACAAACAGCCACGGGAACACTGAGTCCAAGTTTGCCAGGGCATAGATGACTCTTTCCCTATGTCACTCTCTCTGGGTGCCTTCTAATACTTCCAGAGCTCTGGTTTCATGAAAGGGTTGTCTCTGGAAGCACAAGTCTTGATTTCCATGTTACTGTTAATATTAATCTTTTCTAAACTCAACAGCTGAATTTCTCAATGACCAATGAAAGAGAGGATCCCCGAAACAAACAACCCTTGTCAGCACCTGTCTCAGGTGCCATGGCCAAAATATGTCATGCTCACCACTGAATGAAGCTTCTAAGAAACCAAAGCTTGAGGCTGACAAAGTGTGCATGGGATTCAACATAAGCTTGAAGCAGGGCCTAGGGACCAGGTCACACAATGATGCCAAGAGTTTGCTTTGTACTTTGCTAATGAAGGAAATGATGCTAACTAACAAAGGGAAGGCTTGATCTCATACTGTCCTCTCACGTCTTGATCAGCAGGACATTTTGCCAGCAGTGCTGTATATTGTCTTGGTGTTAGAAAGTGTTCTCAAGGTACCTCCTGGAGCCCTGAGCACAGCCTCACCTTCCGGCCGCTTCATGATATGCTAACTCCAGCAGCTCTGCAGAGGAGGGGACTGGGTCTCTCTGCTCGCTGCCCTGCAGCTCCACCATGTTCTGCCGGGTCTGGTGATGGATCTGGATGGCCTCTCCGGAGGGTCCTATCCAGACAAAGATCCACTGAGCATCATTCTCATCCAACAGCTAGTTGTGTGCACCGAATTCCAACTTCCTTTTCCTAACGCTTCTGGGGCATAGGTGTTGCAGAGATTAAGAGATGAGCACAGCCCAGAGGACACCACTCCTGCCAAAGGGAATCGTCCTGATCATTTGTCACCTCGTTCCGTTGAAGAGCTGACATGTCCTGGAGAGAGCAGGGGATGGGGAAGCCAGGGCCTTTCCCGGGAGGGTGAACACCAACTAACCGAGGAAGGACACATGAACGAAACACCTAACGGAGAGCAATGATCATGAGCCTCTGAAGCAGAAGCTTTGCCAAATGGAGTACAAGCAGGAGAGAAACCAGAGCCAATCGAATGAAAAGGGCTTCCACGCAAAAGAGCGTGCTTAGAGCTGATTGCTGAGTGCAGGCAGCAGTCATCAGAGCACAGGGCATTCTGGGTGGAAGAAACAGGAAGGCGAAACAGGGGCAGGGAGACCGCAAGATCAGTTTGGTAAGAGAAAGGCCTCTGAGGACAAGAAGCAGAGGACAGAAAGCTGGGAGGCTAGCGCAGGAAGGCGCCCATGAATAGAAGGCCAGGTAAGTAGGAGTGCAGACCCACGATAGCAGAAGTGAGGGGAATGCCATGTTAGTCGGTGGGTGCAAGATGGGTGCGATGAAGAGTTGAGGCACAGAGGAAGCGTGAAGGCGATGGAGGCAGCCTTTTTAGTAAAGAACTGACGGAGGGCCAGTGGGGACTGAAAGAGACATGTAGTGATGATGGCAGAGAAAAGGGAGTCTAGGAACAATCCTTACCTATAATCAACTGAATCAGATTCCTTTCTCAAGTATTTAATTTTTAAATACTGACAGCAAATTCCACAGAAAACCACTGGAAATTCCCAGGCACTAAGCAAGATGGTTCTTAATCACGAAACACATCTGCTTTTTCCCCATCCAGTAACAGTCCATTAAGCTGAAGTTTCATTTTAGCCACAGTTGTTTAAAATCTTGATGCCATTTCTTTTAGGATATAAATATATATTTTATATATATTTAAATAGGAACTAGGAAGAAGAGCACATTTGGGGGAAATTTGGGGAATGTTCTTTTAGTTGTCAGAGACACCTGAAAAAGAATTTTTTTGTTAAATTTTGTGTACCTAAGACAACAATTATCAATATTTAAAGACAACTCAGAAAGGGAGGAACAAACAAGGATGAAGAAACGAAGTACGCAGCAAATAAAGAAACTTAAAGTCATTGGGTTCACACAGCTCATTATGGTCACAACCTTTTCCTAATTACCGTATGTCTTCGAGGATTCTCTTAATGCTCCTGGGACAGGCAAAACAGTTGGGGCAACAGAGGCTCCGAGAAGCTGAACTACTTGACCAAGAAATGTGCAGCTCCCTGGTGCTGAGAACCAGGCGGAGATGGCTCCTGTCTAGGCATTTTGCTCCTGCTGCCCACTTACCCACAGGGAAGGTGTGCATCCAGCGCCTTCTGTTGGAAGTCAGCTTCATGGGCATTCTCGAGGGGGCGAAGGGGTTAATCAGCGCCCGCTGGGGTGTGTACCCGCCAGGCCGAACGTGAAGCATCGACTCGGCACTGCCGACGTGGAACCTCCCCGGAGCACTGGAATCTCGCTGCGAGGGCTCCATCAGGTTCTCCAGGACATCTGTCGGTTGTTGTGTGGAAGCGTGAAGAGAAGCGCACAGCACAATGAAATCAGTTAGGGAGAGCGAGGTCAAGCCTGGCCATCACAAATGCTGAGGAATGAGAGAAATGAGTAAAATCGCCAAACTGAACGGAATGCTTCGCTTGGGAGAGGGATTTGTGAATCCTACGTCACCAGCCTGACGAAGACACATCCCGAGCTGCTGAGGGGAACCCCCCATGGCTGGGAGCCCCTGGACTCCGGGCCAGATGCAGTGACTGAAGGATGAGGCACAAACTCTTTCCCTTTCCATGTGCGAGATGAACAGTGGAAAACGGCTAGTTGGTCCCCAGGAGGGCACTCTGAGAGAGAAAATTCTAGATGTCCACAAATGCCATTTGCTTTTCCTCGTGGACATATGGGACTACAGTTGCATGGTGCCATGTGACGGAGGTAAGGAAGTGACCAGCTTCCAGCTCCATTTCCTCTTCCCCTTCTGTGGTGGCCTAGGAGGGCAGGCGGGGTGACCCAGGAGGGAAGGAGGCTGTCGCCCACAGTGAGTCGCCAGAGCTGAGGGTCCCTCTCCCACTGATTCAACAGGCAAGAGTGAGACAGGAAATGTTAAACTGAAAAAAGATGCATGTCCTCTTGTCTCGTTCAGTGGCAGATAGGTCTCTCCTGGAGAAATGGAGAAGAAAGGCAGCTCCATCGCCTGACTGAAACAAAGCGCCGAACCCCGCAACCCCTTGTACGCACCCCACATTTACTCAGCCATCACCGAAACTAGAAAAGTGGCTCCAATGGCAGAAATCCCATAGTAGCAGCAGCTCCCTGCCTTCTCCACCGTTATTTTCCCTGCGTCTACAGTAAAACCTGGTCCAGAGTAATATTTCACTCTGCATGCAGGAAAGCAACACGTGAATCCTATGTGAGTTAATCGTCATTATAAACTAGTGGATTTAAGCTTGGGTTTACCGAATTTTTTTTTAATGTAGGACCTAGTCACTTACCGTGGATATGAAAAAAAAAAGCCTGAATTAAAAAGACTAATAAATAAGTTTAAAAGGACGCGAACTAAGCCTAAGGGATAAAGTGGGTGGAAAATAGTCTCACACCTCTACCTACACCTGTATGACGTCAATAGCTCCTTAGGCGACACATATGTCATCTTCAGGAAGTAGCGGGGTGGGTAGGGGGAGGATCCTTAACTGTAACAGGGAACGGGAAACTACAAGTAAAAAGCCCACTGCTGTCAAATCAACCCTGACTTACGGTGAAGCCCCTAGGACTGAGCAGAACTGCTCCCTGGGGTTTCCTCGGCTGTCAATCCTGACGGAGCAAGCAGTCTCCTCTTTTTCCTGGGAAGCAGCTAACAGGTCTGAACCACTGAAACCCAACGATGGGGCAGTCCTACTCTATCTTATGGGGCGATTATAATTGGTAATCAATGGCAGTATGCTTGACTTGGTTTTGCTTTTTAGTGCTAGGTTCAGGAGCTCAAGCTATGCAACCATTAAGAGCTCTCAGCTGCTGGTCAAAGGTTGCCGGTTCAAACCCTCCGCCCTTCCACAGGAGCCTGGATGACCTGCTCCTCAGCGTTTCAGTCAAAGAAGCCCTCCCGGGCAGCTCTCCCGTCATCCGGGTCACTGTGAGTCAGGCTAGACCTGCCGGCAGACAGGGACTGTGGTGATGTTTAATTTCACTTAGCTAGAGCTGTGGACGAAGCATATTTTCAGAAAAACATGATTATCTGTCATACAAACTTAGAAATTTTCCAAAAGAGGGAAAATATAACAGACTTTTTTTTTTTGGCCGGGGGGGGGGGGGGCATCACTGCCCTCAGGTGGTGGAAGTAGGAGGCCCAGCCTTTGCTCCGTGGAGCTGGAATCGAACCTCCATCCCAGTGGGCCGCAGTCCCGCGCACAACCACTACACCACCGGGGCTCAGCCTGACATTTTCTAATATATCAAAAATCTTTTGAAAACTAAACTTACTGGAAGTGACATAAGGTGATCGTCTATGGCCCTCTAATTAAGTATATGCCACTTTCTCTTTTAGAATTTCTTTTCTAAAAAAATAAACTAATTTAAAATTTTTTTTAAAGAATTTCTTTTCTATTTTAAAACCCATGGGGAGAAATGGTTTCTCAGCACTCGTAACTTTCCACAGGCCTGTGGTGTCTAATGGATGAAAATGCCCTGCCCTCCAGCCCTCAGGTTCCCGGAGCTAGCACGCCAGATCACGAGAAACATTCCTGGCCCTCTGGGAGTTCTTCCAGGGCAAGAGGCAGCGGCTTTGTGTACACAACATTCCTAAGTTGATAATCGAGTCAGGAAGGGTATGCTTTTATTTATGTGACATCCTGAAATCCCTACATTACAGAGGCAAAGAGATGAGGGGCAAGGTGTGGCCATGATTGGGGAGTGGGGGGCCACAATGGCATGAGAGAACCTGGTGGTGATGAAACAGTTCTGTAGAGTCAGTCACAGTGAACGAGGGACACAAATGTGCTAAGACTACACAGAAATATACACACATACACAAGGGAAGTCTAGGTATACTTGGCTAATTGCACCCCAATGAATTTCCTTGGTTTTGATAGTGTGCTGCAGTTACGGAAAGCTTCAGCACTGAGGAAAATGAATGAAGAGTACACAGAACCAGGCTGTACTCCTTTTTTTTTTTTTTCTTTTGGGGGGGGGGGGCAGCCTACTTTTTATGAATCCAAAATTGTCCCAAGAAAAAGTTTAAAATAAAGTCAAGAGGGGCCTGCAGACTCTAAGTGCAGCAGCTGCTGGACGGGTCAAATCCAAGAAGAGCAGCACCTGGACAAGTTCTAAAGCCGACATGCGAGCAGGTAACTAACTGCTCAGAGAGATCTTACAACAGCACCCAGATGTGGGCTGTAGGTGCACGAAAAGCACACATGTAAAGTGACCTGACACCTGCTTTTGGCGGGGCAGTCCCGATTTTTTTAAAGAATGCACAACAAGCTAGAGAATGGTGGAAGAACGGGAAGGGAATATACCCTCCCTACCTCCCCAAACCCGGCCAATGGTGTCCCACTGTGCCCGTGTTAAAATCTGGTCACTTGACATGTGGAAATGGCAAAGAAAGAAACCCACCCGCACCCTTTGGCACACGCAAAGACAAGCTCACCTGAAAGTAATGGAAAGAAAGGACAGAATTATGAAGTCGAGAATGAAAGGAGAGCAACAAAAATAGCAGAGCACCACACTGACGGCTGCAGCAACCCATCCCCTCTCCTCCCAGGTAGTGTGCTGGCAGGGAAGTGGTTAACACGTAGAAAGGACGGCCCACGCCGTAGCACTGTGCCCCCATAAGGCCTGCACAGAAGGAAAGCCCTGCAGTTTGTTTAGCACGGTCTAGGTTTCAGCCATCTGACCTCGAGTGCTAGTGTAGCCCAAAGAGCTGCTGACTTCATACGGGTGCAGGTGGGAGTGGGGGATCATCAGCATGTTGGCGCTCCTGCCCAGAGAGCTGTCGTCAGAAGTCTGGCTCCGCACTTCCTCCGCAGGCAATGCCCGGCTCAGCAGGGAGGGACTGGAGGAGACATCACAGAAGCTGGCACTCTTTCGACTGTGGCTCTCCCGCTCTCTCACAGACCTGACCGGCAAAAGATAAACAGCACAGAACCATGAATGCTGGTCCAGCTGGCACAGCGGGTCTCAATCACCCTAATGCAGAGACCCGTTCAGACAGTGTCTCAAGTTGGGGGGACCCTCAACCATAATATTATTTTCGGGGCTGAGCCCCGGTGGCGTAAGTGGTTGAGTGCGGGACTGCGGCCCACGGACTTGGCGGTTCAAATCCAGCAGCGGCTCTCCAGGAGCAAGGCTGGGTAGCTCCCACGACCACCAGAGGGCAGTGATGCCCCCCAAAAAACAAACAAAACATAATATTATTTTCGTTACTACGTCATCACTGTAATTTTACTACCGTTATGAATCGGGTGACCCCTGTGAAAGACTCGTTCCAACCCCCAAAGGGGTCGCAACCCACAGGTTGAGAACTGGTGATCTAGCAGGAGAGCCCAAGCTATCTGAGAAAGCCGTAACAAAGACTCCCATTCAATACCTATGGCTGGGAAATAATCTAAATGTATTTGCTGTGAGCAATCTGACATATGGTGTAAAAGGAGGGGGAAAGACTGCAAAATGCTCAAAGAGCCAGAGTCCAGGGATTGTACCAGTGGGGCCGTGAGAACGTCAGTAAGACACCCCCCACCCCCGAACCTCATGGGTCAGTCTGGACATGACCACACATGGATCACCAGGTAGGATGCAAGGTGATGCAAGACAAAGTAGGCCCCACAAGGTCTTGTCCCCCAAACCAACTTAAACCTAATTCAGTCTTGAGAAGACGGGTTCAAAGGAAATTCGTTAAGCAGAGAACATGTTAAATACCACAAGGAAACAATCAGCAAAGCCAGACAGCTCCCGTAGAAGAGAGGCATTGCAACCAAGTGCGGTGTGGGCCAGGTAGAGACCCCAACTCATGCGCTAGCCCCTTTGAGACAAGTAGGAAATCTGAACGTGGAACTATCGGGTTAAAGCAGACAACTCACTGTTATTTTGTAAAGGTACTCTTCCTATACAGGTATTTTTAAAGTTCCTATTTGTTGTCGTTACATACTTAAGTATTCACAGAGAGAAAACAAAAAGTAGGATGCATGGGGCCTTGTTTCACAATCACACAAAACTCAAAACCAAACTCACTGCCATGGAGGCAATGCTGACTCATAGTGACCCCTGAGGGTCTAAGAAGCTGTAACTGGTCATAGGAGTAGAAAGGCCTGTTTTTCTCCTGAGGAGCTGATGGTAGTTTTGAACTGCCGACTATGAGGATTGCAGCCTAAGGCGTCCCACCCCACCACTAGGGTCCTTTGGTTTCACAATCTTCCAGCTAAAATTTAAAAAGCGGAGGAGGTGATGCAACAAGCCTGGCAACACACTGGTCTCGCCCCATTTGTGCATGTTTGAACTGATCCTTAATAAAAGTTAAAAACCCGTTGCTGGAAGCAGCAGGAGGGATCAAAAGAAGAAAAATCCAAGGAGGAGGCGAAACTTCAAAAGGAGAGAGTCAGCCACTGCTGGGAAGGGTGACCTTCTGATAGCAGCGCTGGCCCTTTTCCTCCTGTTTGGTCCTTCTGAGACAGGCGCTGGAAATGGATCCCAAGTGTCGACTGTGCCTCCGATATTTCAATAATAAACATCTCAGCACCAATGATAGGCTCAGACTTGGGGGAGGACAGAGCACCAACTAGGACCCAGCTGCGTCTTCAAGGAACATGTAACCTGAGCCTCTGAAACGCCAGGTCTTTGAGGAGAAAACACAAGGCCAGGGAGGCAGGCATGGCTTTAAATGCTTAGGGGCAAGCACGAATTAGACTCTAAGAGCACCCATGTTGGGGAGAGCTGCTGGTAGTAGCACTTATGCTGAGTCCTAATATTCTCAGGAGGAGCATTGGGATGGAAAGGGGGTGAAAGAAAATAATCATAAGGTTTCTATCAGCTTATTAAAGACAGAAAAGATAGGAGCTCGCAACACAGGGATCCAGAACAGATAAATCCCTCAGGACCAATAAGGGGAGCAGCGATACTAGGAATGTGGAGGGGTGGGGGTTGTAGGTGGGGATAGGGGTGTTAAGGGGGAACCAATCATAATGACTGATGTATGGCCCCCATCCTAAAGGGACAGCAGAAAAGAGGGTGAAATGAGACAGCCGTGTAAGACATGAAAAGAAAAAAGAATATAAATTACCTAAGGAACATGGGAAAGGGTGGAGGGAAATGAGCTGATACCAAGGGCTCAGATAGAGAGAAAATGTTTTGTTTTGTTTCCCTGCATCACTGCCCTGGCGGGAGTAGGAAGCCCAGCCTTGCTCCTGGAGAGCTGCTGCTGCTGGATTTGAACCGTCAACCCTGTGGGCCGCAGTCCCACACACAACCACTGCGCCACCAGGACTCAGCTAGAAAATATTTTTAAAAAGATGATGACCAAAGAAAATGATGACAACATATGCCCAAATGTGCTTGACAAAATGGCTATATGCTGAATTGCGATGAGAGCTGTAAGAGTCATCAATAAAGTAAAATTTAAAAATAAAAAAAAAAAGTCTCTTGCTCATTGGAAATAAATTCTTTTTTGGGCATCACTGCTCTCCGGCGGTGGGAGTAGGAGGCCCAGCCCCACTGCTGGAATTGAACCTCCATTCCAGTGGGCCACAGTCCCGCGCACAACCACTACGCCACTGGGGCTCAGCCAAATTCTTTTTTTATAAACCTCAGGATCCAAGATCTAGGATCTCTGGATAAGTCCGGTGAGAGACAGATCCTGTAACTTGTGATCTGTTTCTCCCAAACTAGATAAAACATAATAACTCTTATTTTGAGGCAATACAAAATGGTTGTGCCCAAGAGGCAGAAGCCCTAATGATCTGTAATGAGATGGAGTCCATTTGGTAAATTCTGGTGTCAAATAAACTTTAAGGCTGTTCAGAGCCCTGGGGGGTTACACGTTGGGCTGCTAACCACAAAGTGAGTAACTCAGACCTACACCCACTCCTTGGGAAAATGAAGGCTTCGGAAAACCCAAAGGGCAATTCCACTCTGTCCTACAGAGTCCCCCTCAGTTGGAACTGGTTCCATCACAGTGGGTGAAAGGCCCTGTCCATTGCCATCAAATTGGATGACAAATCCATGTTTCCACAAAACGATCTCCTCATCAGTAGGTTAGTTCATCACGTTGCTGATCAAGTTCTGTGGTACTCAAAAATTGTGACGGAGCTCAATGTATCTATTCTGTCTTTTACTACTCGTGTTCTTGGTGTCCCAGCTAAGACGCATGGTTAAAACTACTTCCCAAAGCATTACCCAATGTTCCCTTCTGCGAGCCTTATAGTCATCGGTCTCACACTTAAGTTTCTAGGAAGGTTCCTGCTGGATTGCAGGTTTCCTCTTGATCGCCTAGGCAATTCTAGCTTCCTCCCAAAGTGAACGTGAGAGAAAACCTGCAAGTGGCGAGGCGTTGTGCGCGGGATGGGCCTGGCAGTCTGAACACTTGGGCATCGTAGGCATCATAATCCACTTGGATGGGAAGCGCGTTCTCGGCCTCTTTGGGAGTCCCCAGAGCTGAAACACAAGAATGTGCACTGTCGGCGAGGTACATTTCAAACAGGTGACTTCAGGAGGTCTTCCCCGAAACCTGCAAAGGTCAGCTCATCATCAGCATCATCTCCCCCTTCCCCTCCGCAGAGGGACAGTCACGTATTCATCAGGCTGCTGAGATTAAATGGCCCCTAC